>WNWK01005276.1:0-123690 GCA_009830355.1 Cherax destructor | reverse complement strand
TGAATACTACCAGTTCTCAACTCCACCGCTAGGGACCAGAAACAAGCACACCCGCACTCCGCAAAGGCTGGGCAGCGAATGAGGCTTTGAAGTACTTTATTAAGAACTGATGATCGAATCATCATGGCACTGAGCTTAATAAACGACACTGATGTATCAAGGTCGTGGATGAGTTTATAATCAATGACATCGTATTGAAGAATGTCATTTATTATTTCTCTGTTGTTGTATTATTACGGTTTCGGTTATACTGATATTCTTTAACCTGTGTATTATTTACCTGTTAGAACTGTTATTACTCAGTAGCTTGTACTTATATTACCTGATGTTATATTTAGCAATGTTTATCAATATGGCTCTTTTATGTTGTTGGTTGTCTAATGTTATTTCCCCGGTAAGAAGAAAGACGGTCGAGGGTTGCCTTATGTTGTTTTCTTTTCCTGAACATTTTAATAATAATAATATCTTTATTTCTACAAGTACATGTACAAGGTATACAGGCCTAGCTGACATCAGTGACATACTGCTATATAGAAAGCCGCTTGTTATACAAGTGTCAGGGGCCAAAGACTGTTCAACTGCCTCCCAGCATACATAAGGGGATTACCAATAGACCCATGGCTGTCTTCAAGCAGGCACTGGACAGGCACCTAAAGTCGGTACCTGACCAGCCAGGCTGTGGTTCGTACGTTGGACTGCGTGCGGCCAGCAGTAACAGCCTGGTTGATCAGGCCCTGATCCACCATGAGGACTGGTCACAGACCGGGCAGCGGGGGCGTTGACCCCCGGAACTCTCTCCAGGTAAACTCCAGGTAAACAGAACATTTCGGGCAAATTAGGTCAGTTTTGTCCCAGGATGCAACCCACACCAGTCGACTAACACCCACGTACCCATTTAACCGATGGGTGAACATAGACGACCGGTGTAAGAAAACACACCCAATGTTTCTACCCTCGCCGGGAATCGAACCGGACCCTCGCCGTGTGAAGCTCTCGCTTCACAGGCGAAATAATAATTGCAAAATTGTTTATGTACAGAACAGAGTTGCTAAAATAAATCAAATAAAAAAAATATTAAAGTTTAGGTTTACATCATAATCATATACCTGGAGGGAGAATCCAGTTGATTTCTTGTCACGAGTCTTGACATGCTCACAAATAGATAAGTTAGGGCTATATTTAGAAGATGATGTAATTAGATGTAGAGAATGTGAATTATTATTATTATGTTATTATTATTATTATTATTATTATTATTGTTATTATTATTATTATTATTGTTATTATTATTATTTTGTGAGTAAATTATCTGCATGAAATTTAGAGGGTATTACCTAAAGTATTTCAGGCAAGTAATTTGGGCCAGATAAGTGCGACTTAAGTCACAGTAGGTCGCCGAACTGTTACTCCCTCGATGCCCACTTCACTACTCTCACAAAAAGCTAGACCTGACATTAAATTAAAAAAAATCAATATTAAACATTAAAACCAATAATGGAAAATTATACAATGACGTGGACTGTATATTATTAGGCTTGCTGGGCACACAAAAGAAATTGGTATTAACACTTACCATTTAATTACTGGAAGACAATGCTGATGGAACACACCCTAACATTACCCAAACAGCTAGAGTTTACGATGTTAAATGCAAAAAACTAGTGTACATTATGGGGAAGCGTCACTTAGCTGAGGTGTGCTCCTGGAAGAATTGGTGTCCTCTATTTTTTCCGTCCTGGTTGCCAAGTTGTAAGGGTTTCCCACACTATTTATCCCAATTCTTCAGGAGGGAGCATTAACATTGGTTCCTATTACAAATTCAGGAAGAAAAAGCCCAATTGACTTTGGAGAACGCCTGATTACATTGCACAATTCAGTCCAGTGTTCACACATTAAATTCAATATGGCGTCTCCTCTCGCGTCACTCCCCTGGCTGTTATGCCTCCCCCTCACTCGAAATTTCTTGAAGGGTCCAAATAGCATCACATTTTAATACACTATTGTATTATTGATTTATATGTTCTACATTTAGGAAATTATGTATAAAATTTCCACACTGGGGCCGGGGGATAGTCGTTGATAAACGACTTAAATTGCTTCTTCCTCTATGAGACGATTAAAACCAACTCTAACTTGAGTGGCTGTTCTCCTAGTTAGCCTTATTGCAATTTCTTCCTCTTGAGCTCCTTGGTCGGCGCTGTCTTCAATTTCATTCGTGTCATCTTCCCTTAGATTATCATTTACATTTGGCTGAACAACATTTAATTCCAAGGGAATTCATTTATTAATGGTACGCAAACTTTCCTGACCACAACACAACACCTTGATATACCTGACAACACCTTGTGCACCTGGGTATAATGTTAATTCCTTGCCCAGAGGCCACAATATTCGATGTTGCTCAGTATCAATTAATACAATATCACCTGGTTGAATGTTCTGTCGATTTACTGCCTCTGACGCACCATAAAAGTGTTCACGTAGTGTAAGAAGATACTCATTTTGCCACACATTGGAACAATGCTTAATTACTTTATTTAACATCTTAAATTTATTACTTAACAATTCTACATTATTATAATCTTCATCAATTTCTTCAGGATTATCTCTATAAATAGGTGCAGCTTCCAGTTTTCGTCCACATATTAAGTGAGAAGGTGCTAATATGTCTACATCAGGAGTATCACTAATGTATGAGAGGGGGCGATTATTTATATGAGTTTTAGATAATTATGAGAGTGTATTCTTGGAGCGCATATAATAATAATAATAATAATAATAATAATAATAATAATAATAATAATAATAATAATAATAATAATAATAATAATAATAACAATAATACTAATAATAATTATAATACATTATCATGATTCAAATAATATTAAACCTTGCTGACATCATAGGTATACTATATAGAAAACCCGTCGTTATGCAAAGCATTTCAGGCAAGGTGATTAAGCTCGTCTCCCAGGATGAGACACAATCAGGATGCTGACACCCAGTTGTGGGTTTATCGCTTAGATTTTGTTGTAATAATAAACCTACTTACTGTTATAAGAACAAAAGCAGCTAGTGTAAGGAAACTTGTCCAACGTTTCACCCGTGCCAGGGATCGATCCCTGACCTTTAGTGTGAAAATTTAGGACGTTAGCAACCAAGCTAAGAGCACCTGTTACATGTAGACATGCAACAGTGTACATACGTACACACATATATGTGCACATACATGCACACACATATTTATTTTTTACATTTTGCCTCACTAGATTTTAATGACATCCCTTCACTCTTCCTTTTGCATGCATTAGAGGAGTCTGGAATTGTTACATCAGATGCGGAGACATCGTCCCCAGATCGCACAGCCACGAAAATATATCTTGTTTAATATTTTATTTTTCTTTCTGGGAGATTGCGCCACTAATTATTGGTCATTAGTATTCACTGGCTTTTCGTTGCACGAAGGCAATAACCCAACGTTCAACAGCGTCGTAAAAGACTTTCTCTACACCAGGTGGAGCCGTCTACCTGACAGCTGTGGCAGACTTCTCTCTGGAAAAACATACGCATGTTTAAGTTGTCAATTATAAATGCTAACTGTAAAGACAGCTACAGAGGAACATGTGTTTGTATCAATTACAAGCAGAAGAACAGAGGCATGAGTGCCGCTGGTGCGCCGCGGGGGAGTTATTAGTTTTAATATACTCCTCGTATCTGGCTGGAATATATATATATATATATATATATATATATATATATATATATATATATATATATATATATATATATATCGCACATGCGATAAGATCAAACAAACGTATAAACTAATACAGTTGTACAAGAATAATATACAATACCGACAAGATGAAAGTTAAGACACATGTGCAACATCTTGTATATTTGTTGTAGACGTTTCGCCATCCTGAAGTTAACCTGGAGAGAGTTCCGGGGGTCAACGCCCCCTCGGCCCGGTCTGTGACCAGGCATTATGGTGGATCAGGGCCTGATCAACCAGGCTGTTACTGCTGGCCGCACGCAGTCCAACGTTCGAACCACAGCCAGGCTGGTCAGGTACCGAATTTAGGTGCCTGTCCAGTGCCTGCTTGAAGACAGCCAGGGGTCTATTGGTAATCCCCCTTATGTATGCTGGGAGGCAGTTGAACAGTCTTGGGCCCCTGACACTTATTGTGTTGACTCTTAACGTGCTAGTGGCACCCCTGCTTTTCATTGGGGGGATGTTGCATCTTCTGCCGAGTCTTTTGCTTTCATAGGGAGTGATTTTCGTGTGCAAGTTTCGTACTAATCCCTCTAGGATTTTCCAAGTGTATATAATAATGTATCTCTCCCGCCTGTGTTCCAGGGAGTACAGGTTTAGGAACTTCAAGCGTTCCCAGTAATTGAGGTGGTTTATCACAGTTATCCGTGCCTTGAAGGTTCTCTGCACATTTTCTAGGTCAGCAATTTCACCTGCCTTGAAAGGTGCAGTTAGTGTGCAGCAATATTCCAGCCTAGATAGAACAAGCGACCTGAAAAGTGTCAACATGGGCTTGGCATCCCTGGTTTTGAAGGTTCTCATTATACATCCTGTCATTTTTCTGGCAGATGCGATTGATACAATGTTATGGTCCTTGAAGGTGAGATCCTCTGACATGATCATTCCCAGGTCTTTGACATTAGTTTTTCGCTCTATTGTGTGGTTATAATTTGTTTTATACTCCGATGAAATTTTAATTTCCTCACGTTTTCCATATCAGAGTAATTAAAATTTCTCATTATTGAACTTCATATTGTTTTCTGCAGCCCATTTAAAGATTTGGTTGATGTCTGCTTGGAGTCTTGCAGTGTATTCAATGGTGGACACTGTCATGCAGATTCGGGTGTCATCTGCAAAGGAAGACACGGCACTGTGGCTTATATCCCAGTCTATGTCAGAGATTTTCACTGTAGCTGCCTCAGACTTTTCTCTGTTGACTACTACTCTTTGTGTTCTATTTGTTAGGAAATTTTAGATCCATCTACCAAGTTTTCCTGTTATTCCTTTATCACACATTTTGTGTGCTATTACACCATGGTCACACTTGTCAAAGGCTTTTGCAAAGTCTGTGTATATAACATCTGCATTCTGTTTGTCTTCTAGAGCATCCAGGACCTTGTTGTAGTTGTCCAGTAGTTGGGACAGACAAGAACGACCTGCTCTAAACCCATGCTGCCTTGGGTTGTGTAATTGATGGGTATCTAGATGAGTGGCGATCTTGCTTCTTAGAACCCTTTCAAAGGGTCTGTAGTTCTTTGCTATTGCTTTACTGCCGCCTTTGTGGAGTGGGGCTATGTTTGTTGTTTTTAGTAATTGTGGGACGACCCCAGTGTCCATGCTCTCTCTCCAGCGGCTTTATCAATACAGATTCTAAGACATAACTTCAATACAGTAGAACTATATACAAAAGATGAGGTAATCAGTCTGTCAGCCTTGGAGTTGGTGTGAAGAGCACCGTAATTGTGGAGAAACGTCTACAGTAAAGATACCCAGATGTTGCACATGTGTCTTAACTTTCACTAATATAAATGCTAAATAAGTGTAGGAGCAGGACATGAAGGTTTTTGGAAATGATAGTAATTTAACGCACGCAGACAGTGTGAACATACGAAGTGACTTACACACACGTACACACACACACACACACGCATAAATGCACACACGCACACAGCCTACTAACTGTTCGCGGCCTAAATAAGCACAGTCTACTAACCGCTACCGGCCTAAATAAACAGGAACCAACCCCGCACTCACAAACTCCTAATATACATACACTTACACACACACATACATACACACACAAATGGTAACTAACACACACACACACACTCCACCTCTATCCCTCTTTCTCTCCACCTCTCTCTCTTCCTCTCCAGCTCTCTCTCTCTCCAGCATTCATTTTCACAAGAAAATCAAAGAAGCATCACCGGACGTCATAGCTCTCACCGAAACCAAGCTGACAGGAACGATAACAGGTGCTATCTTTCCAACAGGATCTCATATCTTGAGAATAAGCAAAGGGAACAGACGGGGTGGAGGAGTGGCACTGCTCACCAACAACAAATGGGATTTTGAGGAGCTGGAGAGAGGAGACAGAGGAGAAGCAAGACTTTACATAATACGAATACTTCAGTCTGGAGGTTTCAAGCTGGCAATTGCAGTGATGTATTACCCACCACAGAACAGCAGGAGGCCAAGGCAAGAGTATAATGAGAGTAACAGAGCAATGGTTGACACACTGGCTGAAGTAACCAGTAGGGCTCACGCGAGCAGGGCAAACCTGCTGATTGTGGGTGACTTTAGTCACAAAGAATTTGAGTGGGAGAATCTGGAGCCATATGGGGCCCAGAAACTTGAGGGGCTAAGATGATGGAGGTGGTAATGGAAAACCTCAGGTACCATCACGTAAGGGACACTACCAGAGAGAGAGAGAGAGGAGAGGATGAACCAGCAAGATTGGACCTAGTATTTTCCTTAAGTAGTGCAAATATTGAGGATATCACATATGAAAGACCCCTCGGGGCCAGTGACCACGTGGTTCTGAGCTTCGAATACATAGTAGAGTTTCAAGTGGAAAAGGAAGCAGAAACGGCAGGACAAATAAAGCCAAACTACAAGAGAGGGGACTACATAGGCATGAAGAATTTTTTGCACGAGGTTCAGTGGGACAAGGCACTGGCAATGAAGTCAGTAAATAAAATGATGGAATATGTGACAACAATATGCAAGGAAGCTGATGAAAGGTTTGTACCCAAGGGTAACGGAAAAAAACGAGGCCAGGATGAGCCCTTGGTTCTCTCAAAGGTGTAGGTAGGCCAAAACCAAGTGTGCTAGAGAATGAAAGAAGTATAGAAGGCTAAGGACCTAGGAGAATAAGGAGATCAGTCGTAGAGCCAGAAACGAATATGCAAAGGTAAGAAGGAAGGCCCAACGACAATACGAAAATGACATAGCAGCAAAAGCCAGGTCTGACTCGAAGCTGTTGTACACCCACATCAGGAGGAAAACAACAGTCAAGGACCAGGTAATCAGGCTGAGGAAGAAAGAACGAAGGGAAGATCACAAGAAACGACCGTGAAGTATGTGAGGAACTCAACATGAGTTTCAAAGAAGTGTTCACAAGAGGAGACAGAAGTAACTCCAGAAAGACGGACAGGTAGGGTACTCCATGAAGTGCTGGACACAATACTTACAACCGAGGAAGAAGTGAAGAGGCTGCTAAGCGAGCTAAATACCTCAAAGGTGATGGGGTTGGATAACATCTCTACATGGGTCCTGAAAGAGGGAGCAGAGGCGCTATACGTGCCACTAACAACAATCTTCAACACATCAGTCGAGTACCTGAGGTATGGAAGACGGCAAAATTATTCCCAGTTTTTAAAAAAGGAGACAGACACGAAACATTAAACTATAGACCAGTGTCACTGACATGTATCGTATGTAAATTCATGGAGAAGTTTATCAGAAGAGTGGTGGAGCACCTAGAAAGGAATAAGCTTATCAACGACAACCAGCACGGTTTCAGGGGTGGGAAATCCTGTGACTCAAACCTGCTGGAGTTCTATGACAGGGTGGCAGTGGTTAGACAAGAGAGAGAAGGATGGGTAGATTGCGTTTTCTTGAACTGTAAGAAGGCTTTTGACTCAGTTCCACACAAGAGATTATTGAATAAGCTGGAGGACCAGGCAAGTACAACAGGAAAGATGCTGCAATGGATCAGGGAATACCTGTCAGAAAGACATCAGCGAGTCATGGTACGTGACGAAGTGTCAGAGTGGGGGCCTGTGACGAGCGGGGTTCCACAGGGTTCAGACCTAGGGCCAGTGCTATTTCTGGCATTTGTGAATGACATAACGGAAGGAATAGACTCTGAAGTGTCCCTGTTTGCAGATGATGTAAAGTTGTTGAGAAGAATTCAATCGAACGAGGACCAGAAGCCACTGTTAAAAGACTCTCAAGAATATCAACAAGTGTTCCTCAATCGAGAAAAAACACATCAAACACAAATGCTTATAGAAACCCCTCATCCACTGTCACCACATGTCAACCAAACACAATAACTACAAGCAAACCACACATCATAGCCCCCACCACCCTCAGCACTAATTTCACAATCACATCAGCCTCCCATATAATTCTGCCCTGCATCCCACCCTCCCAGCCTGCACCTTCCTCTTCCATCTCCCAAAATACAGTAACGGAAAGGAAGCTAAAGGTATGGTACACCTATGCAGATGGAATAACTAATAAGAGTGAAGAGTGGCAAGAACGAATCATTGATGCATCACCTGACATCATTGCACTAACAGAGACAAAACTTACAAGGATGATAACAGATGCAACCTTTCCACATGGATGTCAGTTCCTGATGAAAGACAGAGAAAACAGAGGAGAGGGAGGAGTAGCGCTGCTCATCAAAAACCAGTGGAGTTTTGAGGAAATGGGAGGAATGGACAGAAGAGAAACAGACGACTTCATTGTAGGAACACTTCAGACTGGGGGTCCAAAGGTGATGTATAACCCACCACTGAACAGCAGGAGGTCAAGACAAGAGCATGATGTGCACAATAGGGCAATGGTGGATACACTAGCTGAAGTGGCCAGGAGGGCTCATATGGGTAGGAGAAAATTACTCATAATGGGGGATTTCAATCAAAAAGAGACTGACTGGGAAAACCTAGAACCACATGGGAGACCAGAAACAAGGAGGGCTAAGGTGTTGGAGACTGTATTGGAGAAGTGCATGCACCAACATGTTAGGGATACAACCAGAGAGAGAGGAGAGGATGTTGCAGCAAGGCTGGATCTCATATTCACCTTGAATAGTTCAGACACAGAGGATATCACACACGAAAGACCCCTTGGTGCTAGTGATCATGATGTCCTGAGTTTTGAATATCTTGTACAGTTAACAGTGGAGAATACAGCAGCGCGAGAACAACAAGAGAAGCCGAACTTCAAAAAAGGTGGCTACATAGGAATGACAAGTTTCCTTCTTGAAGTGTAATGGGAAAGAGAACTAGAGGGAAGACAGTAAATGAAATAATGGAACTAGTGACAACTAAGTGCAGGGAGGCAGAGGAGAAGTTCATACCAAAGGGTAACAGAAAAAATGGTAAGACCAGAGTGAGCCCATGGTTTAACTGGAGGTGTAAAGAGGCCAAAACCAAGTGAGCTAGAAAATGGAAAAGGTATTGAAGGCAAAGGACTCAAGAAAACAAGGAGTTGAGCAGAAGAACAAGAAACGAATATGCTGGGATAAGGAGAGAGGCCCAGAGGCAATACGAGAACGACATAGCATCTAAAGCCAAATCTGAACCAAAGTTGTTATACAGTCATATTAGGAGAAAAACAACAGTCAAGGACCAGGTAATCAGGCTGAGGAAAGCAGGAGGGGAGCTCACAAAGAATGACCAGGAAGTATGTGATGAACTAAACACAAGATTTAGAGAAGTATTCACAATAGAGACAGGAATGCTTCCAGCAAATCGTGGAGGTAGGGTGCACCAGCAGGTGCTGGATGCAATACACATAACCAAGGTAGAGGTGAAGAAACTGCTAGGTGAACTAAATACCTCAAAGGCGGTGGGCCCAGATAACATATCTCCATGGATACTGAGAGAGGGAGCAGAGGAACTGTGTGTGCCGCTATCAACAATCTTCAGTAAATCTATCGAAACTAGGCAATTGCCTGAGGCGTGGAAGACAGCAAATGTAGTTCCAATTTTTAAGAAAGGAGGTAGACAGGCAGCATTAAACTACAGACCAGTGTCTCTGACTTGTATAGTAGGTAAAGTCATGGAAAAGATCATCAGGAGAAGAGTGTTGGAACACATAGAAAAGATTGGGCTCATGCATGACAATCAGCACGGCTTTAGAGATGGGAAATCCTGTGTCACAAATCTATTTGAGTTCTACGATAAGGTAACAGAAGTAAGAAAGGAGAGAGAGGGATGGGTAGATTGCATCTTTTTGGACTGCAAGGAGGCTTTTGACACAGTACCACACAAAAGACTGGTGCAAAAATAAGAGGAGCAGGCAGGAATAATAGGGAAAGAACTGCAATGGATCAGTGAATACCTGACAGGAAGGAAACAAAGAGTGTTGGTACGTGATGAAGAGTCAGAGTAGGCGCATGTGTTGAGTGGGGTTCCACAAGGGTCAGTCCTAGGTTCGGTGCTGTTTCAAGTATACGTGAATGACATGATGGAAGGAATAGATTCAGAAGTGTCACTGTTAGCTGATGATGTGAAACTGATGAGGAGAATACAAGCGGACGAGCATCAGTTACGATTACAAGGGGATCTGGACAGACTACAAGTCTGGTCCAACAAATGGCTCCTGGAGTTTGTCCCCAGTAAGTGTAAGGTCATGAAGATTGGGGAAGGACACAGAAGACCGCAGTCGGCATACAGCTTAGGGAATCAATGGCTGCAAACGTCACTTAAAGAAAAGGATCTTGGGGTAAGCATTATAACGAACATGTCTCCTGAAGCACACGTCAATCAAATAACCGTTGCAACATATGGGAGCTTGGCAAACCTGAGATTAGCGTTTAGATATCTGAGTAAGCAGTCATTCACAACATTGTACACTGTGTACGTCAGGCCTATACTAGAGTATGCAGCACCAGTATATAACCCTCACCTAGTCAAACACGTCACGAAATTGGAGAAAGTGCAAAAATTTGCTACATGATTAGTAACTGAACTGAGAGGTATGTATTATGAGGAGAGGTTAAGGGAACCCAACCTGATGACACTAGAGGATGTGAGGGATAGGGGGGACATGATAACAACGTATAAAATACTGAGAGGAATTTACAAGGTGGACAGGGCTCGAATGTTTCAGAGATGAGATATAGGAACAAGGGGCCACAATTGGAAACTGAAAACCCAGATAGGGCCAGAAGAATGAAGCCAAACTACAAAAAAGGGGACTACGCGGGCATGAAGAACTTCCTAAACTGGGTTCAGTGGGACAGAGAACTGGAAGGGAAATCAGTAAACGAGATGATGGAATATGTGACAACAATATGCAAGGAAGCTGAGGAGAGGTTTGTACCCAAGGGAAATAGAAACAACGAAAAAGCCAGGATGAGCCCGTGGTTCATCCAAAGGTGCAGGGAGGCCAAAACCAAGTGTGCTAGGGAATGGAAGAAGTATAGAAGGCAAAGAACCCAGGAAACTAAGGAGAGCAGTCGTAGAGCCAGAAACGAATATGCACAGTATGAGAATGACATAGCAGCGAAAGCCAAATCTGACCCGAAGCTGTTGTACAGTCACATCAGGAGGAGAACAACAGTCAAGGACCAGGTGATCAAGCTGAGGAAGGAAGGAGGGAAGGTCACAGGAAATGACCGCAAAGTGTGCGAGGAGCTCAACATGAGATTCAAAGAGGTGTTCACAGAGGAGATAGAAGGGCCTCCTGAAAGGAGGAGAGGTAGGGTACACCATCAAGTGCTGGACACAATACACAAAACTGAGGAGGAAGTGAAGAGGCTACTAAGCGAGCTGGATACCTCAAAGGCGATGGGGCCGGATAACATTTCTCCATGGGTCCTGAGAGAGGGAGCAGAGGAGCTATGTGTACCCCTAACAACAATCTTCAACACGTCTATCGAAACAGGGCAACTACCTGAGGTATGGAAGACAGCAAATGTAGTTCCAATCTTTAAAAAAGGAGACAGGAACGTAGCACTAAACTTCAGACCAGTGTCACTGACATGTATAGTATGCAAGGTCATGGAGAAGATTAGCAGAAGAAGAGTGGTGGAGCATCTAGAAAGAAATGAGCTTATCAACGACGGCCAACATGGTTTCAGGGACGGGAAATCCTGTGTCACAAACCTACTGGAGTTCTACGACAGGGTGACAGCAGTAAGACAAGAGAGAGAGGGGTGGGTAGATTACATATTCCTGGACTGTAAGAAGGCGTTTGACACAGTTCCACACAAGAGATTAGTGCAGAAGCTGGAGGACCAGACAGGGATAACAAGAACAGGGACGGCACTACAATGGATCAGAAAATACCTGTCAGGAAGACAGCAGCGTGTCATGGTAGGTGTCAGAGTGGGCGCCTGTGACGAGTGGGGTTCCACAGGGGTCAGTCCTAGGACCGGTGCTGTTTCTGGTATTTGTGAACGACATGACGGAAGGAATAGACTCCGAAGTGTCCCTGTTTGCAGATGATGTGAAGTTGATGAGAAGAATTCAATCGGACATGGACCAGGCAGAACTACAAAGGGATCTGGACAGGCTGCAAGCCTGGTCAGGCAATTGGCTCCTGGAGTTCAACCCCACAAAGTGCAAAGTCATGAAGACTGGGGAAGGGCAAAGAAGACCGCAGACGGAGTACAGTCTAGGGGGCCAGAGACTACAAACCTCAATCAAGGAAAAAGATCTTGGGGTGAGTATAACACCAGGCACATCTTCTGAGGCGCACATCAACCAAATAACTGCTGCAGCATATGGGCGCCTAGCTAACCTAAGAACAGCATTCCGACATCTTAATAAAGAATCGTTCAGGACCCTGTACACTGTGTACATTAGGCCCATACTGGAGTATGCAGCACCAGTTTGGAACCCACATCTAGCCAAGCACGTAAAGAAGCTAGAGAAAGTTCAAAGTTTTGCAACAAGACTGGTCCCGGAGCTAAGGGGTATGTCCTACGAGGAGAGGTTAAGGGAAATCGACCTGACGACACTGGAGGACAGGAGAGATAGGGGGGACATGATAACGACATATAAGATACTGAGAGGAATAGACAAGGTGGATAGAGACAGAATGTTCCAGAGATGGGACACAGCAACAAGGGGACACAGTTGGAAGTTGAAGACTCAAATGAATCACAGGGATGTTAGGAAGTATTTCTTCAGTCATAGAGTGGTCGGGAAGTGGAATAGTTTGGGAAGTGATGTAGTGGAGGCAGGTTCCATACATAGCTTTAAGGAGAGGTATGACAAAGCTCATGGAGCAGGGAGAGTGACCCAGTAGCGGCCAGTGAAGAGGCGGGGCCAGGTGCTATGACTCGACCCCTGCAACCAAAACTAGGTGAGTACAACTAGGTGAGGACACACCATATATGCAGATGCATTCATAAGCTTTACATTTTGTGGTATCTTGTGAACAAATAAATGGGATCCCAGAGAGTAGGATGGAAAATCAGGGGATCCGAGGAAGAGTCTGAGAAGGAAGAATGGACATCAGAGTTCATGAATAGGGAACAAGAGTGGGAAAGGAGGTTAGAAGAGCTTAGAAATAAAATGAAGTAGACAATGGCTGCAGAGAGGAAGAAGTGGGAGCTACAAGCCACAGCTTCAGAGGCTAAGATATAGAGCTGAAAATGCTGAAACTGGTTAAAGAACCGAAGAGCAGAATGGGCATGACATCTGGAACAGGAACATTAACAACAAGGAATGGAAGGAGACAAGTCATACACAGAGGCTCTGTTAGACCATCAGGGGGCCTGGGAAATGTCGAGGAGGGAAAGTGGCAGGCTGTTGGATACAGGGATGACAGAGAGGGGACTGAAAGAAACGAAGGAGACAGGGGTCCTGCAGAAGCTTTATCAGATCAATGAGGGATCCAGGAAATATTAAGAAAAGCATCAATGGAGATAAAACAGATCACAAGGTATGAAGAGAAATGCAAAGGGAGGATGAAGGAGAGAGGTCAATCTTTGTTCATTGGCTTCAGGAAGCCGTAGGGGCAACTTAAGAAGAAAGGTGACAAGGGGAGAAAAAACGGGTTGAAAATATCATGAAAGAGATAGGAGAGGAAGAATGACCCAGCTGACAAACTTTCAGAGAATAGGGGGATTCACAAGGGAAAGAAGCTGTCCAGTCAAATTTATTTTTAAGTCAGAAAGAGAGCGAAACAGAAATCTGTAGAACTAACCACAATTAAGTGGCTCATCAAGAACAAGAGAAGAAAGACAGAAACTGAAAGGATACAAGGACACAAGAAGCAGGAAAGTCACTCAAGGATGGAGATGGGCAGGGAAACCCAGACTCAGGAGGAAGAGCAAACACAACCTCCCACTGTACCTCCTACAGAAAACCCTCAACCCCTGACAACTCTACCAAAACCAAGCAAAAAACCTAAAAAAGCCACACTCCATACTCACAGCCCCTACCCCAACCACAACCTTCACAGCAGCCTCCCCCTCCCCATAGTATCCTGCCAGATCTCCCACAACCAATAAACCCCCCAGATCACAATATTAGAAAAGAAGCTGAAAGTTTGGTACACCAACACAGATGGAATAACAAATAACTGTGAGGAGTGGCATGAGACCCATGGAGACATCCCCAGACATCATAGCATTCATGGAAACAAAGCTCACAGGGATTGTAACAGATGTGATCTTCACATCCGGATATCAGAACCTGAAAAAAGATAGAGGGAGCAGAGTGGGAGGAGGAGTTGCACTGCTCATCAAAAACCAGTAGAGATTTGGGGAAATGGAAAAAATGGACAGAATGGAAGCAAGGGACTATACAGTAGGAACAATTCAGACTGAGGGTCCCAAGGTGGTGATTGCAGTGAAATAAACCCACCACAGAAAAGCGGGATGCTAAGAGAAGAATATGATGAGAGCAATAGAGCAATGGTGAACACACTAGCTGAGGTGGCCAGAAGGGGACCCATATGGATAAGGCAAAGTTACTAGGTGTGGGTGATTTCAGTCACAAGGAGATTGCCTGGGAAGGAACAGCATTGCAATGAATCAAGCAATACCTGACAGGATGGAAACAAATAGTGATGGTACGTGATAACAGATGCGATTTTCCCATCTCTATATGAGATCCTGAGGAAAAAACAGGGATAACAGAGGGGAAGGAGGAATTGCACTGCTCATTTGAAATTTTGAGGATAGGGGAGGACTGGTCAGAGGTGTAGTGGATGATTACATAGTAGGAGCACTTCAACCCGCCGCCGAACACCAGGAGACCAAGACAAGAATATGAAGAGAGAAACAAAGCGGTGGTTGAGACACTAGCCGAGGTGGCCAGAAGGACCCACACAAGCAGGGCAAAGTTACTCATCATTGGGGATTTCAGCCATAGGGAGACCGACTGGGAAAAATCTAGAGCCACATGGGAGGGGCATAGACATGGAGGGCCAAGATGCTGGAAGCGGTGCTGGACAACTTATTGAGCCAACAGTTCATCATTCAAACATAGAATATCACACACAAAAAAACCTAGGTGTAAGTGATCATATGATCCTGAGTTTCAAATATATTGTTGAGTTAACAATAGAGAGTGTAGGAATACTATGAAAACGGGTATTACAAACTCAGATTCTCAAGGCCTATTATCCTGAGAGTAAAAGGGAGCTTGGAGCAAAATAAACACAGCAGAAAAACTTTGAATTGTATTTTCCTTCACCAAGTATATATAGATTTATACAAATTATGTACACTATACACAGCAGAATAGGTATTAGTGCACGCCACGGTAGTCAAGGCAAAACAGCAGCCAAGAGACAACGGTGCAGCAACTAGCACAGAATGAAAATGACAATGGTAAAAACGTGCTTGGTAACCACGTCACCTTTACAATTGCCAGATCCACATTATGATTGGCTAAACCTAGATCCATTGTAGTGTCTTCCCTGTTATCCCTACCTGGTCCTCTAGCTTTTTGCACTAATCTCATGTGTGCAACTGTGTCAAATGTGCGTGTGTACTCAGAACTAATCTTACTGTATGTATTTATGTGTGTGTACTCAGAACAAATCTTACTCTGTGCATTAATATGCGTGTGTACTTATAACTAATCTTACTGTGTACATATATGTGCGTGTATACTAAGGACTAATCTTGCTATGTACATGTGTGTGCGTGTGTACTCTGAACTCATCTTACTCACTTCCGTGAGTACTTCTGACAAGCCTTCGACAAAACAGTATGTGTGTGTGTGTATGTGTATTCATCTATATGTACTCACCTATATGTGGTTGCATAGGTCAAGTCATAGCTTCTGGCCACACTTCTTCACTGGTCAATACTAAATTGTTCTCTCCCTGCTCCATGAGCTTTGTCATACATCTTCTTAGATATATATATGGAACTTGCCTCCACTACTTCACTCTCCAGATTATTCCACTTCTCGCCAAATATAATGCTAAAGAAATACTTCCTAACATCCCTGTGACTCATCTGGGTTTTAAACTTCCAATTGTAGCCTTTTGTTCCTGTATCCCATCTCTGAAACATTCGAGTCCTGTACACCTTGCCAATTCCTCTCAGCATTTTATACATCGTTATCATGTCCTCCTTATCCATCCTATCCTCTAGTGTCATCAGGTTGAGTTCCCTTAACCTCTCCTCATAAGACATATTGGTGCTGCATACTCCAGTATAAGTCTGACGTACACGGTGTACAATGTGAATGACTCCTTACTCAGATATCTAAATGCTATTCTCAGGTTTGCCAATCACCCAGAAACGCAAGACTCATCGCCAGAGAAGACAACACGCAATACCGAAGAATCCTGGAATCATCACTTATCTGTATATCCAACAACTTCAACCAGAACAACGGCTTCTACAACATAGCTGAACCTATTGCCAAGAAACTTCTTCAACGCTATCCCACCTAGAACTCAAGAATGGTACACTGCGGGTCCTTTAAGTTACACAATGTTTTTAACTATCACACTACTTTTAAGATTGTCACATGCAGCTTTCTCCACCTGACCCAGCATTCTCCACCTGACTATACCCTATATATATATTCATGTTACTCATTTTCCAGGTAGATCTGTCTGTGACTCGATAAAGCCCACTGCGTGGGCGAAACGTTGTCAATAAAGGATCACATTATACTGCTTATGTGTTTATTTTTCCAATCACCCATATGCTGCAGCAGTTATTTGATTGATGTGTGCCTCAGGGGACATGTTCGTTATAATGCTTACCCCAATAGCCTTTTCTTTAAGTAAAGTTTGCAGCCTTTGATCCCCTAACCTGTACTCCGTCTGCGGTCTTCTTAGTCCTTCCCCAATCTTCATGGCTTTACACTTACTGTGATTAAACTCCACGAGCCATTTGTCGGACCAGATTTGTAGTCTGTCAGATCCCCTTGTAATCTTACCTGATCCACGTCTGCTCGTATCTCTTCAATAATTTCACATCATCAACGAACAGGGACAATTCTGAATCTATTCATTCAATCATATCATTCACATATGCAAGAAACAGCACCGGACCCAGAAATGACCCTTGTGGAACCCCACTTGACACATGCGCTTACTGTGGCACATCATCACGTATCAACACTCATTGTTTTCTTCCTGTCAGGTATTCCCTGATCAATTGTAGTGCACTCCCTTCTATTCCTTCTTGCTCTTCTCGTTTTTGAATCATTGTTTTGAGTGGCACGCTGTTGACAGCCTACTTACAGTCCTAAAAAGATGCAATCTACCAATTCCTCTCCCTCCTGTCTTACTTCTGTTATTTTGTCGTAGAACTCCAGAAGGTATGTTACACAGGATTTCCCTTCCCTGGAGCTGTGCTGGTTGTCATGTACAAGCCCTTTCATTTCTTGGTGTTCCATCATTCTTCTCCCTGATAATTTTCTCTACAACTTTACATACTCTATATGTCAACGACACTAGCCTGTAGTTTAATGCTGCCTCTCTGTCTCCTTTCATAAGAAATCTTGTCTACGTTTACTGTCTTCCAGACCTAAGGCAGTTGACCTGTTTTGATAGATTTATTGAATATTGTTACTAGTAGCACACACAGTGCATTTGCTCCGTCTCTCAGGACCCAAGGAAAGATATTATCTGGTCCAACCGCCTTCGAGGCATCTAGTTCTCCTAGCAGTTTCTTCACCTCCTCCTCCTAGGTTGTGCAGTGTGTTAACACTTGCCTGTGCACCCTAACTCCTCCGTTTCCACTGTGAATACCTCCCTAAATCGTGAGCTAAGCTCCTCACATATATTCTGGTCATTCCTTGTGAGCTCCCCTTCTTCATTACTCCTGGCCTTTGACTGTTGTTTTCCTCCTGATGTGGATTTTGTTTCTGCTGCTATGTCATTCATACACTGACGCTGGTCCTTACATTTTATTCATGGATATTCATTTTTGGCTTTTCGGCTCAACTCTTCCCATTGTTTCTGTTCCGCCTTGGCATAAACTTCTGCTGTGTCTCCCAGCACTCTGTGGCCATGTGTTCCATCATTTCATTTGTCTCCCCCTCTATGTCTCTTACCCACTGCACCTTGTGCGGGAATTACTTCTTTTATGTGTAATCCCCTTTTTTGAAGTTTGCCTTCACCCGTTGTGGCAAGCAACGTCACTCAACTCATGGTCAACCTGGTGATCGACCTCAAACTACTCAACATTCACGACGGCAGTATCCAGAGTGGCGTAAGCCACAAAATCAACGAGGAGCCAAAGTTACAGGTGGTGTTGTATGCTTCCTTTGTAATAAACCCGGCCACATCAGGCCCAACTGCCCGAATAAACCCCAACCATTAGGGAAAATTTATAATGTCCCTAGTACTATGACTCAGAAAAAAGTAGAGAAGGGGATGGCCCCCATACTATAGCAATTGTCAAATATTCCTTCAGGAAAATTCAAAGAAAAGTGAAGTCAGAACTTTTAGGGATACTGGAGCATATTGCTCACTTATAAGAGAGGGAGTACTTTCCCTTTCTGATCAAGCCTCATTACAATCCATTGTTCTTTTAGAAACTTTTGGAGGTTCAAGCCTAGTCCTGAGCCCTCTTGGGGTGGGGTGGGGGGTGGCATGCAAAGAGTACGTAACCTTTATTCAGCGCATGTCACACCTTCATAAAAGGCTACCTCCCCAACCAGCGAACCAGGCACTAAGGGTCTGACGATTTGGGCCCCATCGTCAGATCAGTACCTGGGAATACCTGTCAGTAAGACAAACAGCGAGTCATGGTAGGTGGCGAGGTCTCGGAGTGGGCGCCTGTGACGAGTGGGGTTCCACTGGGGTTAGTTCAAGAACCGGTGCTGTTTCTGGTATTTGTGAATGACATGACGGAAGGAATAGACTCCGAAGTGTCCCTGTTTGCAGATGATGTGAAGTTGATGAGAAGAATCCAATCGGACGAGAACCAGGCAGAACTACAATGGGATCTGGACAGGCTGCAGGCCTGGTCCAGCAACTGGCTCTTGGAGTTCAACCCCACAAAGTGTAAAGTTATGAAGATTGGGGAAGGGCAAAGAAGACCGCAGACGGAGTACAGTCTAGGGGACCAGGGACTACAAACTTCACTCAAGGAAAAAGATCTTGGGGTGAGTATAACACCCGGCACATCAACCAAATAACTGCTGCAGTATACGGGCACCTAGCAAACCTAAGAACAGCATTAAGACATCTTAATAAGAAATCGTTCAGGACCCTGTACACTATGTACGTTAGGCCCATATTGAGTATGCAGCACCAGTTTGGAACCCACACCTAGCCAAGAACGTAAGGAAACTAGAGAAACTGCAAAGGTTTGCAACAAGACTGGTCCCGGAGCAAAGGGGTATGTCCTACGAGGAGAGGTTAAGGGAAATCGACCTGACGACACTGGAGGACAGGAGAGATAGAGGGTTATATATAATACTGAGAGGAATCGACAATGTGGACAGAGATAGAATGTTCCAGAGATGGGACACAGCAACAAGGGGCCACAGTTGGAAGTTGAAGACTCAGATGAATCACAGGGATGTTATGAAGTATTTCTTCAGTCACAGAGTTGTCAGGAAGTGGAATAGTCTGGGAATTGATGTAGTGGAGGCAGGATACATACTTAGCTTTAAGAAGAGGTATGATGAAGCTTATGGAGCAGGATGAGTGACCTAGAAGTGACCAGTGAAGAGGTGGGGCCAGGAGCTATGAATCGACCCCTGCAACCACAATTAGGTGAGTACACACAGATACACACCCACACACACACACACACACACATATATACATTCACACACATATACATAGAAAATGAGGCGTCAGACAGGAAGTTTGAGACTGAGCATGGGAAGGAGGAGCTACAGGAAAAGATGGACCAACTGTGGGAAAGCAAACTAGGCGAGTTTACCACGAGAATGAAGAGTATGGAGGCAGAAAATAAGAAGTGGGAATTGCGAGCTGAAGCTGCAGAAGCCAAGATATGGGCCCCTGAAAGATGAAGTAAATGTGCTGGGCCAACAACTAAAGGTGCCATGGCATCTGGGGCAAGTACCCCAATAGTAAACGAAAGGTCAACTGCAACATATCAACACCCCTCGTTCAGAGAGCAGGTACTATTCTACCCCCTCCAGGACCCAAGTCCGGCTAACCGGTTTCTCTGAATCCCTTCATAAATGTTATTTTGCTCACACTCCAACAGCCCATCAAGTCATAAAACCATTTTTCACTATTTGCTCCTATCTAAGACACTCACATACACTTGTTGGAAGTCCAAGCCCCTCGCACACAAAACATACATATTTTACCCCCTCCCGCCAACCTTTCCTAGGTCCACCCCTACCCCGCCTTCCTTCTACTACAGATTTACATGCCCTCCAAGTCATTCTATTTTTTTTCACCCTCTTTAAATGTCCGAACCACCTCAAAAAGCCCTCCCCTCTACGAATTCTCTGCATTATATTCACACTGCACATTGCTCTCAGGCACATCTCCACTGCCTCCAGTCTTCTCCTTGTTGCAACATTCACCACCCATGCTTTACATACATATAAGAGGGTTGGTACAACTATACTCTCCTACATAACAAAAAAAAGCACAATACCGTGACTGGAACAATACACACACAACCCGCACATAGAAGAGAGGAGCTTACGACGACGTTTCGGTCCGACTTGGACCATTTACAAAGTCACACTAGCACAAAGAACAGGTAGAAGGGGTATTTATAGGCAGCAGACAGGGAAGGGCACAAGAGAGTGGTGGAGTAATAGTGGAAGTAGTAGTGGTAGTGGAAGTAGTAGTGGTAGTGGAAGTAGTAGTGATAGTGGAAGTAGTAGTGGTAGTGGAAGTAGTAGTAGTGGAATCAGTCATATTCTGGGAGAGAGGAGTACTGCAATACAGCTGGCGACCCGCATAGAGTAAGGACAAGAACACAGAGGGGGAAAAAATTATGAAAATAAAATAAAGAAGGACAAATACAAGGAGAATTACAGAGGAGAAAGAAGAAAGAGAAAAGGGAAGAGATAGAAGGGGAAGGAATCAGGTTAAGTCACGGGTGTTCTGAAGTTTGGAGCATTTAACAATGTAATGGGAGAGGAAAGCATCTACAGAGACAAAGCCAGGGCTAAGATTCATACAGGGAAAGTTGTGTATAAGGGAGGAATCAACCAGACGGCTACTGTGAAAGTTAGACGTAGGGTAGACAGTTTTAGCAGAAGACCAATCAATAGGATGACTGTGATCTCTGACATGACAGAAAAGAGCATTGTTGGTGTCGGCAAGCCTAACACTATTTTTGTGCTCCCTAAGTCTGTCAGAAAGAGATCGGCCAGTTTCTCCAAAGTACTGAAGAGGACAGGAGGAGCAAGAAATAGAGTAGACACCAGGAGAATCTATAGAGGGAGGGGAGGTATGAACTAGATTAGTGCGAAGAGTGTTAGTCTGGCGAAAGGTAAGTTTGATGTCTAAGGAACGGAGAGAGTTGTTGAGATTAGAGAGACCAGAGATATAGGGAAGGCAGAGGACAGGAGAGTTCCCAAGAGCAGGAGGTTTAGGAGAGAAGAAAGTCCGTTTGGCACTCTCTTGTGCCCTCCCCTGTCTGCTGCCTATAAATACCCCTTCTACCTGTTCTTTGTGTTAGTGTGACTTTGTAAATGGTCCAAGTCGGACCGAAACGTCTTCGTAAGCTCCTCTCTTCTATGTGCGGGTTGTGTGTGTACTCTCCTACTTTCCCGTCTTTGCCTACATGGATAATGTCCTTTGTCTCCACAGATTCCTAAGTGCACCACTCACCTTTTTTCCCCTCATCAATCCCTCCAATCTGATATCTAATCTTTCATTACTTAAATTTTCCGCCATCCTCATCACCATGCTCTTTCCTATGTTCACTTTAAATTTCCTTCTTTTACATACCCTTCCAAACTCGTTCACCAACTTCTGCAACTTCTCTTCAGAATCTCCCAAAAGCACAGTGTCATCAGCATAAAGCAACTGTGACAACTCCCACTTTGTGTTAGATTCTTTATCTTTTAACTCCACACCTCTTGTCAACACCCGAGCATTCACTTCTCTTACAACAAAATCTATAAATAAATTGAACAACCATGGTGACATCACGCATCCCTGCCTAAGGCCTACTTTTACTGAGAAATAATCTGTCTTTCTCCTACAGAAATTAACAATTATTCAGTTCCTGAAGAATTCAAATTAACTAATATTACTGTCACGAGGGACATGGTTATCAAACAGATAGATAAACTGAAGCAAAATAAGTCCCCGGGACCCGACGAGTTGTTTTCCAGGGTACTTAAAGAATGCAAAATGGAACTTAGTCAGCCAATAACGAATGTGTTTAATACGTCCATCCTAACTGGTGTTGTGCCAGAGATGTGGAAGATAGCTAATGTAGTTCCTATATTCAAATCAGGGGATAAGTCAATTCCATCAAATTACCGTCCAATAAGCCTCACGTCTATAGTAGGCAAATTATTAGAATCAATTATAGCTGATATTATTAGAAGTCACCTTGAAGAGCATAATTTGATTAATGAATCTCAGCATGGGTTCACGAGAGGTCGTTCCTGCCTGACAAATTTACTGACATTTTTCAATAAAACATTTGAGGCAGTAGACAGTGATAAAGCATATGATATAGTTTACTTGGATTTCAGTAAGGCCTTCGATAGAGTACCTCACAAGAGACTCTTAAGAAAGGTGGCAGCTCATGGTATAGGAGGTAAAGTTCTAGCATGGATAGAGGCATGGCTTACCAATAGAAAGCAGAGAGTTTCCATTAATGGGGTCAAATCTGAATGGGGATTAGTCACTAGTGGCGTTCCACAAGGATCAGTTTTAGGCCCATTGTTGTTCATAATTTACATAAATGACCTTGATGAAGGAATTGCAAGTGACATGAGTAAATTTGCTGATGATACAAAAATAGGCCGTATAATTAATTCTGAGAAGGATACCAGTGAACTCCAGGAGGATTTGGACAAATTAATGTCTTGGTCTGAAAAGTGGCAGATGAAGTTCAATGTGGACAAGTGTAAGGTGCTAGTTCTTGGTAATGAAAATATCCCTCGAATTTATAAACTAGGTGAAGTAGAGCTTGATCATACAGAATGTGAAAAAGACTTGGGAGTCATGGTAAGCAGAAATCTAAAGCCAAGACAACAGTGCCTAAGTGTGCGCAATAAGGCTAACAGATTACTAGGATTTATTTCAAGAAGTATAAGCAACAGAAGTCCAAAAGTTATTTTACAGCTCTATACATCACTAGTGAGACCTCATTTGGATTATGCAGCTCAGTTTTGGTCTCCTTACTACAGAATGGATATAGATTCGTTGGAGAACATACAGAGAAGAATGACTAAAATGATTTACAGTATAAGAAATCTCCCGTATGAAGATAGACTTAGAGCGTTGAATCTCCACTCTCTGGAGAGACGTAGAATGAGGGGAGATATCATCGAGGTGTACAAGTGGATGATGGGCATAAACAAAGGAGATATTAATAAAATACTGAGGATATCGAACCAAGTAAGAACCAGAAATAACGTATTTAAATTGGATAAATTTAGATTTAGAAAGGACATAGGCAAGTACTGGTTCTCGAACAGAGTTGTAGATGCGTGGAACAATCTTCCGAGTAGGGTGATAGAGGCTAGGACCTTGGGTGGCTTTAAAAAGAGATTGGACAAATATATGAGTGGGAGGGGCTGGGTTTGATTAGTGTCGTGAGTACGGGAGTAAATTCTTAGGTAGTGGTGGTTTTGATAAGGACCTGCCTTGTATGGGCCAGTAGGCCTTCTGCAGTGTTCCTCCATTCTTATGTTCTTATGTTCTTATGTACATACTCTAACCTGAGCCTCACTATCCTTGTAAAAAATCTAAACTAAATACAGTAACCTACAACCTATTCCATACATTTGCAGCATCTGCCACATTGCTCCCCTATCCACCCAATCATATGCCTTTTCCAAATCAATAAATGCAACGAAAACTTCTTTACCCTTATCTAAATGTTGTTCACCACGTATAAGTTTCACTGATCTACAGACCCCCTACTCTCCCTAAAGCCTCTTTGCTCATCTGCGATCCTGCTCTCCGTCTTACTCTTAATTCATTCATTTATAACTCTACCATACACTTTACCATTACCAAGTATAATCAACAGGCTTATTTCCCTATAATTTTTACAATCTCTGCCTTTATTCCAAATAATAATGCATGCTCTCTGCCACTCCCTCTCAACCTTCTCCTCTTCCAAATATTTATTAAATAAAAGCACCAGTCAGTCCAAAACTATATCCCCACCGGCCTTTAACATTTCTGTCTTCTTACCATTAATCCCAGCTGCTTTACTTCTTTTCATTCTACCCATTGCCTCACGCACCTCCCCCATACTCACAACTGGTTCTTCCTCGCTCCTACAACATGTTATACCTCCCTGTCCAGTACATGAAGCCACAGCTTCCCTATCTTCATCAACATTTAACAGTTCCTCAAAATATTCCCTCCATCTTCCCAATACTTGCAACTCTCCATCTAATAACTTTCCTCTCCTATTATTATTATTGTTAATATTATTATTATTAGTAGTAACAGTAGTTAATATTATTATTATCAACATTATTGTTGGTAAGTAAGACACACAGGCAACACTTAGGCATCTTTTTTCCAAAACCTTTCGCCTACACAGTAGTCTTCTTCAGTTAAGTATAGAAAGTACTCGACCGAAGAAGCCTACTGTGTAGGCGAAACGTTTCGGAAAAAAAATGCCTAACTGTTTCCTACGTGTCTTATTTACCAACCTGTCGGTATTGTATACCATTTTGATATTCATCATTATTGTTGTTGTTATTAACTTCAGTAAGCAATTCAACACAGTATTTTGATCTCCAATGATGGCATCAAATGCATACCTCTATAGAAAGTAAGAAAGACATTACAACGCAATTTTATTAATTGTAATACAGTTACTCTATAACAACTACACAAGTGATAAGTTAGACCTGGTTATCAATGCTGGCAGACGTAAGCTGATTCCAACCTAACTATATAATATCCAATATAATATTAAAGAAACGTCGCTAGCATAGGTCTCTTTATTTGTTATCTTCAAATTATTATAAGTCTCAGTTAACAAAGATGGACAAAATAAAGGTAAAAACCCTTTTTGGCAATGAGTTCGAGGTGAAGGTGAACCTCCAAAGGACCACCGTTGAGGATGTGAAGGATTAGCTGGAAGACATAACAGGTGTTAATTACTGGCAGCAGCACTTGGTCCATGGTGGCCGCACCCTCCAGGACACCTGTACCCTGGCCCAGTGTCAGGTGGCTGCCAACGACTACGTTACCCTTGTGCTTGACCTAACTGCTGGTCCAGCAGATTATGATGAGTGAGCCAAGTGTTGGGTTCTCCTTAAGTATGGACAGGTAACTTCCCCATGGATCAATATTTCGTCTTTGCATTAACAACTTATCTCTCTGACTATGACTGCCAGTAGTGTGTTATTGGACTCAAGATCACATTTATTTTATTTGATATATCTCTTCCCTTTATTCTTTTTTAATTATAATTATTGTTGAAAAAAGGACTACCATTAAATTTATGATAAGTATTGTTTTTTATTTTACTTATAATTAATATTATACCATTTCAACTAATATTATTATTATTATTTATTATAATTATAATTATTATTACCATTATTAATATATATTATTATTATTATTATTAATTTGTATTATTATTATTATTATTATTATTATTATTATTATTATTATTATTATTATTATATACACTAAACTAATCTTTGTCAGTTGGGGGAAGGACAATATTTCCCTTACGGTTTATCTCTTTCATGTGAATATTAATTTAATAAGTTTTTCTTCAGCAGAAATACGAGTATCTTAGTTCGAATGATTCGGTGGGTTTCTTACAGGACTCCTAAAATAACTTTCCCTAAGGGATGAGAGCAACTTGAGATTAATATAGGTAAAAAACCCTGACCTCATTGCAATTAGTTCTCTTACATAGGCCTAACAGATTATTTATTTTAGATTGTTGCCACCTAAGTGGCTAGTTTATTGTTCATCCCACATCCATCCTGTGGACGGTAGCGCAAGAGCATATGGATACACAAAAGGCCTAGGAACTAAGCCCCCTAATGGTTAACAGAAGAACATCTGGGTTTATAACTACAGTTCGCTTATATGTTACAACCAAATTAAGGAAATTTGTTTAATATATCTGGTATCCTATTTTCAGTAATATGATATCTTGACATGTCGCACAGATTATTAGGCTGTTTATCTCTATATTCTTAAATAAGTGGACAATTAAGCACATAGTGTTCAAGATATTGACAATAGGGATAGCCACATACTTTTCATTTAGTTTGATCATCATACATGTGTCTTCCAAACTCCCAAAAGTACTTTCCAGACGATCATCAGTTCGTCTGGGAAGTACTAGAACTGACTGATGTAGTAGCCAGGCCTAATCCTGGCCACTATATCAGCCTGGCTTCCATAGTGAAACAATGCACAGCATCAGACTACTAGCACAAGCTAGTCAGGTCCAACTCAAACCCACCAACACCCACTCATGTATTTATCTAACATATTTTTAAAACTTCACAACGTCTTAGCTTCTATGACGGTACTCGGGAGTTTGTTCCACTCATCCACAACTCTATTACCAAACCAGTGCTTTCCTATATCCTTCCTGAATCTGATTTTTTTCCCACTTAAAACCATTGCTGAGAGTCCTGTCTTGGCTAGATATTTATAGCATGCTATTTACATCCCCTTCATTTATTCCTGTTTTCTATTTATACATCTCAATCATATCTCCCCTAAGTCTACGCCTTTCTAGAGAGTGCAGATTCAGGGCCCTCAGTCTATCCTCATAGGGAAGATTACTGATACAAGGGATCAACTTTGTCATCCTCCTTTGTACGTTTTCCATTGCATTCATATCCATTCTGTAATACGGTGACCAAAACTGTGCAGAATAATCTAAATGAGGCCTAACCAAGGATATAGAGTTGAAGAACAACCTGAGGACTCCTATTATTTATGCTTCTTGATATGAAGCCAAGGATTCTCCTCGCTTTATTGTGAACACTTATGCACTGTTGTCTTGGTTTTAGATTACTGCTAACCAGAACTCCCAAATCCTTTTCGCAATCAGTAATATTAAGATCTACATTATTTAGTTTAAATGTGGCATGGTTATTTTCCAGTCCAATGTTTAGAACTTCGAATTTGACTATATTAAACTGCATCTGCCACTTCTTCGACCACTGCATCAGTCTATTCAAATCTTCCTGGAGTGCTCTAATGCCCTCGTCAGAATGAGGTCGTCAGCCAAATTTCGGCGACTATAATATGGCTCCCACTATAAGGAAACTCTGGCCTGGCTCCCACTAGGATGCAATTCATGTCTGGATACCACTATTAGGCAAGATTCATCTCGCTCTCAGCGTTAAGCAAGTTATGGCTGACTTCCACTGTATAACAACCCTCCTCTGCTTCCTGTAGTGTAACATCTTTAGTCTGGCCTCCATTGTGAAGCAACTTAAGTGTCGATCCTACTGTGGAGCAACTCAGATATGTTTCCCACTATGAAGGGACTTTGGTCTGTCTCCCACTTTAAACCAAGTTTAGTTTGGCTACCGCCGAAAAGCAATTGTGGTTTGGCTCCCAATGTAAAGCAACTCAGGTCTTGCTATCACTGCGAACCAGCTCTGTATGGCTACCACTGGGAAGATGCTGAATTAAACATAATATTATTGCACAAAATTGGGTGGATTATAATACTCCCTCACATTTTGTTTTCCTTGTATATAATCTCATGGATGTGAGTGCATCCTGGCACTCGGTGAGTCGTGCGTGACTATAATCTCATGGATGTGAGTGCATCCTGGCACTCAGTGAGTCGTGCGTGACTATAATCTCATGGATGTGAGTGCATCCTGGCACTCAGTGAGTCGTGCGTGACTATAATCTCATGGATGTGAGTGCATCCTGGCACTCAGTGAGTCGTGCGTGACTATAATCTCATGGATGTGAGTGCATCCTGGCACTCAGTGAGTCGTGCGTGACTATAACCTCATGGATGTGAGTGCATCCTGGCACTCAGTGAGTCGTGCGTGACTATAATCTCATGGATGTGAGTGCATCCTGGCACTCAGTGAGTCGTGCGTGACACCGTGGGATGGGAAAGGAAATAATTAAGTCACGGAAAAAATAAGACTTTCTGGGTAATTTCTTCCGCTTCATCCTCTATCATACTTAACCATGTGTAACTATGTGGAATGTAGTCGTTGTATCGCTATATTACATCTTCCATGTGGTAATGTTATCTTTCTTGTTCAGCGAGTGGAAGGTTTCACTGAAGAGAAAGCGTAACAGGTGTCAAAGATGAGGGTGGGGAAAGGTATTCAGACAAAAGGGTGAAGAGTTATGATAATGTGAAAAGTTGGGATAGTGTGGTGGCAACATGTGGTGAGGTGATGTGACGAAGTGTTGTGATGATGTGGGAAGGGTTGTTGGGCCTTGGTAGAGGTTTATGGTGAGTTAGTGGAGGGGAACAGTTGTGGTATAGTGAAGGTCTGTAATGGTGTAATGAAGGTTTGTGATGGTATAATGAAGGTTCATGAAGGTGTAGTGATGGTGTAGTGACAGTGTGTGTAGTAGTAGTGAAGGTTTGTGGTAGTGAAGTGCAGGTATGTGCTGTGTAGTGAAGGTGTTGTTTGGTGTAGTGAAGGGTAGTGAAGTATATGTTTGTGCTGGTGAAGTGAAGGTTTGTGCTAGGGTAGTGAAGGTATGCGTTAGAATAGAGCAAGTTTTGGTAGGTTTGTGCTGGTTTAGTGAAGATTTGTGGTAGTGCAGTGTAGAATTGTAGTAGTGTAGTGCAGGTTTGTCCTAGTGTAGAGCAGGTTTATATGCTACACGTTTGATTGTTACAGGTTTGTTAGAGTTGTGCAGGTTTGTGGTAGTGTAATGCAGGTTTGGGGTAGTGCAGTGAAGGTTTGTCTTATAGTTGTGTAGGTTGGAGGTGTTGCAGTGCAGGTTTGTGGTGTTGTAATGCAGGTTTGTGGTGTTGTGAAGGCTTGTGCTGATGTAGTCCAGGTTTGAGGCATTGGAGTGCAGGCTTGTGTTGTTGTAAAGCAGGTTTGTGCTGGCATAGTGCCGAGTTGTGTTAATGCAGTGTAGGATTGCAGTAGTGTTATGCAGGTTTGTGGTATTGTAGTGCAGGTTTGTGCTGGTGAAGTGCAGGTTTGTGCTGGTAAAGTGCAGGTTTGTGCTGGTGAAGTGCAGGTTTGTGCTGGTAAAGTGCAGGTTTGTGCTGGTGAAGTGTAGGTTTGTGCTGCTAAAGTGCAGGTTTGTGCTGGTGAAGTGCAGGTTTGTGCTGTTGAAGTGCAGGTTTGTGCTGATGTATTCAAGGTTTATTCTGGTATAGTGAAGGTTAGTAGTAGTGTAACAGGTTTGTGTTGTGTACTGATGGTTTTTGGTGGTGTAGATAGATCAGGTTTGGGCTGATGAATAGTAGGCTTGTGCTGTTGTAGTGAAAGATTTTGGTAGTGTAGTGAACGTTTGTATTATGAAACGTAGGTTTGTTCTGGTGTTTTGAAAGTTTGTCGTAGTGTAGTGCAGATTTGTCCTGATGTAGATGTAGCTTGCTAAGTAAGTAACATTTTATTCGCCGAATGCCACATACCCATATAGGCATACCCTCCCGACTAGCAAACCAGACACTAAGAGTATAATGAGAGGGGTCCCCTTGTTATAATAGAACCTTGGTTCGATCAAGCCAAACACAAATAAGTCCGTCAGAGTTGTGAAGCAATGTTGGACACTCGTTAATCAACATTGGCAGACTTACCTCCATGTTTAGTCTATTACAGTTCTCACAGTGTCTCTTGCTTGCAAAATTCATTTCTGTTCTTCAGTGTTTTCAGTAAAACGTATAGGTGAACTGTATTTAGATAAAGGTAAAGAGATTTATGTGGCATATATGGACTTGGAAAAGGCGTATGATATGGAGGATAGGAGGGCAATGTGGCAGATGTTGCAAATGTATGGAACAGAAGGAAGGTTACTGAAAACAGTGAAGAGTTTTTACAGGGATAGTGAGGCTCAGGTTAGAGTATGGAGGAGAGAGGAAAATTATTTCCCAGAAAAAGTAGGCCTTAGACAGGGATGCACGAGGTCACTATGGTTGTTTAATATATTTATAGACGGGATTGAAACAGAACTGAATGCTCGGGTGTTGGAAATACGTGTGGGATTAAAATATAAAAAATCAAACACAAAGTGGGAGTTGTCACAGTTGCTTTTTTCTGATGACACTGTGCTTTTGGGAGATTGTGAAGAGAAGTTGCAAAGGTTGATGGACGAGTTTGGTTGGGTATGTTCAAGAAGGAAATTAAAAGTGAACATAGGAAAGAGCAATTTGATGAGGATAATAAAAAAAATAGGTAATGAAAGATTGGATATCAAATTGGAGGGAATATGGAGGAAGTGAATGTATTCAGATATTTGAGAGTGGACTTGTCAGCAGATGGATCTATGGAAGACGAAATGAATCATAGAATTGATAAGGGAAAAAACGTGAGTGGCGCAGTGAGGAGTCTGTTGGGACATAGATCATTATCCATGGAAGCAAAGAGGGGAATGTATGAGAGTATAGTTATACCAACGTTCTTATATGGATGTGAAGCATGGGTAGTGAATGTTGCAACAAGGAGAAGGCTGGAGGCAGTGGAGATGTGTCTGAGGGCAATGTGAGGTGTGAATATTATTTAGAGAATCAGTAGTTTGGAAATTAGGAGGAGGTGTGGGGTAGTTCGGACATTTAGAGAGGTTGGAACGAAACAGAATAAATTGGAGAGCTTATAAATCTATAGTGGAAGGAAGGCGGGGTAGAGGTCAGCCTAGGAAAGGTTGAAGGGAGGGGGTAATGGAAGTTTTGTGTGTGTGGGGTTTGGACTTCCAGCAAGTGTGCGTGAGTGTGTTATATAGGAGCGAGTGGAGACAAATGAAATGGTTTTTAATACTTGACGTGCTGTTGGAGTGTGAGCAAAGTAACATTTATGAAATAATTCAGGGAAACTGGTTAGCCGGATTTGAGTCCTGGAGGGGGAGAGTTCAGTGCCTACACTCTGAAGGAGGGGTGTTTATGTGTTGCAGTTCTTTAAGTGTAGTGTAGGCGTGCCTCTGGCAAGACAGTGATGGAGTGAATGATGATGAAAGTGTTTCTTCTTTTTTTCGGGTGACCTTGCCTTGGTGGGAAACGGCCGATGTGTTTAATAAAAAAAATAAAAAATACTTGTATGCTATTTGGTGATGGAAATTAATATAAGTATTTACTCGCCCCGTCTTTTGCTTGTTCCTCATTTCTGCCTTGGTTATCGTGCTACAACCAGGTGTGCAGGCCAAAAGACTTTACCTGTGTTCGTAATATGAGATGCCTGCCTTGAAGTCTATGTCTCTGCATTGTCTCTACGAGCCTGCCTACAATATTGCGTGCCAAACCTGCGAATTCGTTGCGTGCCACTGCTTCATTTGGCGTTAGCGTTTTAGTGCTGGTGGCTTATGCAATCGACGCGTGTTGATTGGTGACTGAATATACCCTGAAAAACTTGCCCACATTGTTTCTACAACGCTGCTGTAGTATTGCTCGTTCTGTTGGCATAGAATATTAACGAACTTCTACTGCTGTGCAGCTTTGTGAGTTTATTCGCAACAAATTAAGGTTTGACTCGTATTACATGATATTCCATCCTGAGATTTTAGCTGCTACGGGAGTTAATAATCGCAGATCCCCGCTTCGATACCTTCGTAAGGGGTGAAAACAAACGCCGGAGCAAAAGGGCCACTATTCACCTGTGGAAACAGGTGGATTGTTGGCTTATTACTTCTGTTGTAAGCCTAGTCACATCAAGGCCCCTTTCACCAAGTTAAGCAAACCTGCTGCTAGTGGTATGTCAAATAGACCACAACCTCTGGGGAAAATAACTATGCTTCCCGCTCAAACGAATCAGCGGGAAATGAATACCTGTATGGCATTTATTTCCTGCTTCCTTAAGGAGTAGGAATGTTCCACTGAAGTAGTCACTTTCAGGGATACCGGGGCTTATTGCTCCCTCTTACAAGGGAGTACTTCCAATTTATGAGACCTCATTAAACTCTTCAGTATTGTTAAAATCTTATGGGGAAATTGTGCTTTCTGTGCCTTTGCATAAGATTTATGTTAAAACCCAGTATTACACTGCAGGTGTGTCTGCTGGGTTTCTCATGAAAGATGCTTTGTTATTGCTTGGCAACAATTACCTAAATTATAGATACTGTCCCGAGCCCATTGTAGCCACCGAGGCTTTTTTTCTATGTTGGCCAATGTCCAAAGGAAAGTCTGAAGAGAATGCTGCCCTTTCCTTGGTGGACTGCAATCTAGGGCTACACAATTTATTTTACGAGGAAAACTGGCCAGGGCCTCGTAAATTTAGTGAAAAGTCCCTGATCAAGCCTTTCTATTCTGGGGTCTCAGGATTGCCAGACATTTCTGTTTCCATGCCCGAGGGATTGTCCGCTTGAGAAGAGCAACAAAGAGACTCCTTTAGCATCCGCTCCTAAAGCTGCCATGGGTGAATCCACCTCTAGTCTGGTGTAGTACAAGTTTCTGCTGGTGTACTGAAGGTTTGTAACGGTGAAGTAAAGTTTGTGCTGGTGAAGTGCAAGTTTGTGCCGGTGAAGTGTAAGTTTGTGCTGGTGAAGTGCAAGTTTGTGCTGGTGAAGTGCAAGTTTGCGCTGGTGAAGTGCATGTTTGTGCCGGTGAAGTGCAAGTTTGTGCCGGTGAAGTGCAAGTTTGTGCCGGTGAAGTGCAAGTTTGTGCCGGTGAAGTGCAAGTTTGCACTGGTGAAGTGCATGTTTGTGCCGGTGAAGTGCAAGTTTGTGCCGGTGAAGTGCAAGTTTGTGCCGGTGAAGTGCAAGTTTGTGCCGGTGAAGTGCAAGTTTGTGCCGGTGAAGTGCAAGTTTGCGCTGGTGAAGTGCAAGTTTGTGCAGGTGAAGTGCAAGTTTGTGCCGGTGAAGTGCAAGTTTGTGCCGGTGAAGTGCAAGTTTGTGCCGGTGAAGTGCAAGTTTGTGCTGGTGAAGTGCAAGTTTGTGCTGGTGAAGTGCAAGTTTGTGCCGGTGAAGTGCAAGTTTGTGCCGGTGAAGTGCAAGTTTGTGCTGGTGAAGTGCAAGTTTGCGCTGGTGAAGTGCAAGTTTGTGCCGGTGAAGTGCAAGTTTGTGCCGGTGAAGTGCAAGTTTGTGCTGGTGAAGTGCAAGTTTGTGCCGGTGAAGTGCAAGTTTGCGCTGGTGAAGTGCAAGTTTGTGCCGGTGAAGTGCAAGTTTGTGCCGGTGAAGTGCAAGTTTGTGCCGGTGAAGTGCAAGTTTGTTGTGCTGGTGAAGTGCAAGTTTGTGCCGGTGAAGTGCAAGTTTGTTGTGCTGGTGAAGTGCAAGTTTGTGCCGGTGAAGTGCAAGTTTGTTGTGCTGGTGAAGTGCAAGTTTGTGCTGGTGTACTGAAGGTTTGTGGTAGAGTAGTGCCGATTTGAGGTAGATGAGTGCAAGACTGTAGTAGGGTAATGCAGATTTGCTGTAATATAACGCTGTTTGTGCTAGTGTATTGGACGATTGTTCTAGTGTATGAAGTTTTTTGCCACTGTAATACAGGTTTATATTGGTGTAGTGCAGGTTTGTGGTAGTGTAGTGCAGGTTTGTGGTAGTGTAGTGAAGGTTTGTGGTAGTGTTATGCAGGTTTGTGGTAGTGTTGTGAAGGTTTGTGATAGTGTTGTGCAGGTTTGTGGTAGTGTTGTGTTGGTTTGTGGTAGAGATGTGCAGGTTTGTGGTAGTGTTTTGCAGGTTTGTTGTAGTGTTGTGCAGGTTTGTGGTAATGTAATGCAGTGTGGTGATGTAGGGTTGTTGTGGTGTAGAATTGTGGGGGAGATGGGTTGTAGTAGAGGTTTAGTCAGTAGTGTCACTGATTACTTGTTTAGTATACTTAGATAATACCAGCTATGTTATAGATAAGCTCCCTGGCTAGCGGTGACGTCACGAGCCCCTCACATGTGACCCGTTAGCTAGAGGCTTCCCTCTCAGTTCCACGCTAGGCATAGACTAGACAAGGGAGGCCTGGGCTTTTCCCCTCAAAACTCTCACATTATACGCCTCCCAGAACATCCGACGTGTGTATTCTTTCTCCTACATTTCCTTGGCGAACCCCACGACAAATGGTGTGCAGCGGTGGTCGTGTAATTTTGACGATTACGCAGATTTACGGAGATTAATTTCTACCAAGCTAGACGGACATTGTACTTACCTAATTGTGGTTGCAGGGGTCGAGACTCAGCTCCTGGCCCCGCCTCTTCGCTGTCCGCTACTGGGTCTCTGCTCTCCCTGCTCCATGAGCTCTATCATACCTCGTCTTAAAACTATGTATGGTTCCTGCCTCCACTATATCTTTCTCTAGACTATTCCACTTCCTGACTACTCTGTGGCTGAAGAAATGCTTCCTAACATCCCTTTGACTCATTTGAGTCTTCAGCTTCCAATTGTGCCCTGTTGTTTCTGTGTTCCCTCTCTGGAACATCCTGTCCCTGTCTACCTTGTCGATTCCCCGCAGTATTTTGTATGTCGTTATCATGTCTCCTCTGACCCTTCTTTCTTTCTTGTTTGTGACTGCGCGAGGAGGCCTAGAGACGCCAGCTACCCACAGCCAACCAAGCATCCTTCAGCCTGTCTACACAACTTCCTAGTCAGTTTTGTGCCTTTTCAGCTTATTTGCTTTTAACCTTGGAGGAGTTGATCCGGGTTTTGCAAAATTTAGCCAAGCCAGTAAGCTAGTCTGTGGGGGAAAGCCCTAAGCCAACCTAGGCTGCCAAGCCAGTCACCCAGCCTGCTGTGTGCATAGTTACAAGCATTCAAGCCATCCTAGCCTAGCCAGTGTTTAGGGCTTAAGCCAGCAAGACAACCCAGTTGAGTGCGAGGAGTAAGCCAGGAAACTTCAGCTTTGCAGTAATTGTCTCCAGTACCACTACCAGTAAAAACCACTGGTCAGTGATATTCACCATCCCTGTGGAATATTGTGGCTTACCAAGCCACGTAACTTTGTGGTGTTGAGTGCCGCCAGCCAGCTAGCGCGGGACGCTCACCCAGCCGCCAGCCAGCTAGGCGGGAAGCTCACCCAGCCGCCAGCCAGCTAGCGCGGGACGCTCACCCAGCCGCCAGCCAGCTAGCGCGGGACGCTCACCCAGCCGCCAGCCAGCTAGCGCGGGACGCTCACCCAGCCGCCAGCCAGCTAGGCGGGAAGCTCACCAGCCGCCAGCCAGCTAGCGCGGGACGCTCCAGCCGCCAGCCAGCAGGCGGCGCCACCAGCCGCCAGCCGCTGCGCGGGACGCTCACCCAGCCGCCAGCCAGCTAGCGCGGGACGCTCACCCAGCCGCCAGCCAGCTAGCGCGGGAAGCTCACCCAGCCGCCAGCCACCTCCCTCACAAAGCAACCACGTGTGCCACTCATCTACCCATATAATGGGTCTAACATCATTTTCACTGGCTACACATCGGATCAAGAGCTGTATTTCACCTGAGCACCACCGAAATAAGCGCAATTTCTTTGAGATTCTACTAGTGTGGTGTGACACCACCAGGTCACGAGAACCCAGACCCCCATCCATCACCTGTTGTCCCTTCACTTCATCACTATCTTGCCAGAGGCGTGCTTACACTACAGCTACAAAACTGCAACATTAACACCCCCTCCTTCACAGTGCCGGCACTGTACTTCCCATCTCTAATAATCAAGTCCGGCCTGCCGGTTTCCGAGAAACCCTTCATAAATGTTACCTTGCCTACACTCCAACAGCATGTCATGTTCTAAAAACCATTTGTCTCCATTTGCTCCTATCTAACACGCTTACGCACGCTTGCTGGAAGTCCAAGCCCCTCGCACACAAAACCCCCTTTACCACCTCCCTCCAACCTTTTCTAGGCCGACTTCTACCCCGCCTTCCCTCCACTACTGAGTTATACACTCTCGAAGTCACTCTATTTTGTTCCATCCTCTCTATATGTCCAAAACATCTCAATAACCCCTCCTCAGCTCTCTGGATAATATTTTTTGTAATCCCACACCTCCTCCTAATCTCCAAACTACGGATTCTCTGCATTATATTCACACCACACATTGCCCTCAGACATGACATCTCCACTGCCTCCAGCCTTCTCCTTGTTGCAACATTCACAACCCATGTCTCTCACCCATACAAGAGTATTGGAATAACTATACTCTCATACATTCCCCTCTTTGCTTTCATGGATAAAGTTCTCTGTCTCCACAAGCTCCTCAGTACACTACTCACCTTTTTCCTCTCGTTAATTCTATGATAACAATCAATCACATCAGTCACCCAGGGCTAGTGTAACGAGTCATCATCCTCCTCGTATTGCTCCAGTGCATTCAGTAACCATAGCAAGAGAACGTGTCATAACTGTGGTTACCGAGGTCATAGTTCAGTTAATTGTCCAGATAGTCAAAGTAAGATGACTGATGATGACTTTCAATCCAACCTGCCATACTGTAATTATCACAGAATACATGGCCATGATACGTCCAAGTGCAATGCCCTCTATAATAGTAGGCACTCTAGATCCTTTTTTTGGCCGTTACTACCGCAGAACCAGGAGAGAAACTAGAGGTCGTGGTTCTCAGAATAACCAGAACCAGTCTCGTCCTTCAAATTCTGGGAAATCCGAGTGCCCCAGCCAAACCGTCCAGTGGTGACGGTAGGGAATAATGAATACTCTATTCCCATTCAGAATTCCTTCGATGCCTTATGCAGTCTCGAGGAAGACAATCTCATTGATGATGTTACTTCAAATGTTGTCGACGAAGATAATTTTGTGGATGAAGTGGAAAGTACCTTCTCTGATGACGACCTCCGTCTTGTTTGCACATTCAGTCCAATGCAACAATATGTCCCTTAGTACAAGCCTCTGTTCTAACCGTGCCTGTTAATGTGTTCATGGATTCTGGTGCACAAGTAAACATTGTCAGGTCTAGTTTGTTTAAGGATAAGCAGTTACGCTGTGTCCTTCTAACAGAACCAACTCGCGTGTCCTCCCTTAGTGGTGTGTCTGGTTCTAGTCTGCGTGTCCGAGGTCAAACTTCCCTCACCTTTCCTATCCAAGGTAGAGAATTTACTGCTTCTTTCCTTGGTGTCGACCAGATTAGTTTCCCTGGTGATCTTCTACTGGGATTTGCTTCCATGAGAGACTTGTGCATTGTGCTTGATCCTTACCGATGGCATGCCCAAATTATCGACTAGATCGTACCAGTTTGGGGTTACCAGTTTGGATCCGAGATCTGCCATACTGCCACAGAGTACGAAGTTCGGATTAAGTCCTTACAGGCCTGTGCATTTTCTAGTAGCGTAACCAAGCGATCAGGCACTGGTAATCCTGTCATTGCCTTGTTTTTGTCATAAGAAAAAAAAATATTTCGAATTTCTTTAAATTTCACTAATCGCTTTTAGCTCCTTCTGTCTCTCATGGATCCTGTATGAATTCTTTAACTTAATGTCAATATTTTCCACTTCCCTTGTTAGTGTTTCCTTCTGTGTTTCAGATAATCTGGCATTCTTGAGGAGCTCAGTGATTCTTCGCCTTCTCCTGTAGAGAGAGCGTCTTTCTCTTCAATTTACTTCTTCTCTTCTTTTTTTTCTTAGGGAAATATTCCTTTCACCATACACATCAAGTCTCTTCAAGTGCGTTTCCACGTCTTCGGACATGACAACCACATCGTTTAAGTACACCATTAGTACATTACAAGCAAGTTTTACCTATTCGGCACGACATTGTATATGCAAGACAAGCCACGGGGGGTGGAAATCTTTACCTCAAGTACCTTCACACTTCTCTTTGCATCACCAGGAGCTGTGCAATGTTGCAAAGGTACTCCTTGACTGTTCCTTTACTGGTGATCTATCTTACCCTCTTGTATCATAGGCCTTCTCTTTGGACATGTTTTTGTAATAACGATACCTGATTGTACAAAGTGTGTTACTGAGAAGTCCTGTGTACAGGTGCTTGCTGCAGACGTAACAACTGTGATTCTTGCTAACATAAGTGTGGTCATTTTATTGCAGGTGTTACTGTCCAGTAGAGGAGCGTAGCATTTGTTACATACATACACAGTCGAACAATCCAACAATAACGTTTCTTTGTTTTTCTATTGAAACATGCTATTTGTTCCTTATATTTTGGCTAGTGTCCTTGTTCTTGAAAAAGTCAGGAACAAAGACACTAGAAATGAGCAGAAACAAATAAGATAAGACCAGTGAATAATGAATGTAAGTAGAAGTTTGCATGATGTTCCTGTAAAACTGACTTGTTCGTGAGCCAGAATGAATACCTTATCAACCTTGCCAGAGTGCAGAACACTTAACAGGATTCCTTACGTATATCACAGGACGGTAGGTTCTCCCTGGATGGTTTATGTCTTTCCCATGTTATTCATAAATGTTTTATTAAAACATCATTTCCGTCGTCCATTGTTTTCTTCAACTGACTGACCAAAGAAAGTCTGGCAGAGAAGAACACATTAATTTATAACAGAAACGTTTGGAAAATAGCATTTGATCTAACAATAAGCTAACAAGAAGTACACACTCATCACTCACACGTTAATAAACACTATCGTCTCACACACTTCCATACAATCACTTCTTTTACATTGTCCATGATAGTGTAATAAGAACATAAGAACATAAGAACATAAGAAAGAAGGAACACTGCAGCAGGCCTACTGGCCCATGCGAGGCAGGTCCAAATCTCCAACGGCTTAAGCCAATGCCCCGACCCAGCCAGGTCAGGTTACATTCACTTAAGGAAGGAGCACTGCATCTGACCTAGTAGCACAACCTAGTCAGGACCAATTCACACCCAACCGCACCCACTCATATAATTGTCCAGCCGACCACCTGGTCAGGTCACTTCCACTTAAGGAATTAGTACAGGTCAGGTTACATTCACTTAAGGAAGGAGCACTGCATCTGACCTAGTACAAGCTCACACCCATCCACACCCACTCATGTATTTATCTAACCTATTTTTAAAACTACACAACGTCTTAGCATCTATGACGGTACTCGGGAGTTTGTTCCACTCATCCACAACTCTATTACCAAACCAGTGCTTTCCTATATCCTTCCTGAATCTGAACTTTTCCAACTTGAAACCATTGCTGCGAGTCCTGTCTTGGTTGGATATTTTCAGCACGCTATTTACATCCCCTTTGTTTATTCCTGTTTTCCATTTGTACACCTCAATCATATCCCCCTAATTCTACGCCTTTCTAGAGAGTGCAGATTCAGGGCCCTCAGTCTATCCTCATAGGGAAGATTTCTGATACATGGGATCAACTTTGTCATCCTCCTCTGTACGTTTTCCAGTGCATTTATATCCATTCTGTAATACGGTGACCAGAACTGTGCAGCATAATCTAAATGAGGCCTAACCAAAGATATATAGAGTTGAAGAACAACCTGAGGACTTCTGTTATTTATACTTCTTGATATGAAGCCAAGGATTCTGTTAGCTTTATTGCGAACACTTATGCACTGTTGTCTAGGCTTCAGATTACTACTAACCAGAACTCCTAAATCCTTCTCGCAATTACAAGTAATAAGATCTATATTATTCAGCTTATATGTGGCATGGTTATTGTCCTGCCCAACATTTAGAACTTTGCATTTGTTTACATTAAACTGCATCTGCCACTTCTCCGACCACTGCAATATCATATCCCACCACACCTTAACGATTGAAACATCCATTATGCCAATATTATAGCAAGAGTCATTTGTCGTATTGCCTAAGTAAGCTCACACTTCCTTGAAACCCAGATGTCATTCTGGAGCGTGACAGACTGAGCGGCGGGATCCACCGCACTTTCCCAGCTGGAGGAGTGAAAGCAACAACAGCTGGAGTCAGTCTGGCAGCTGCAATATTTGTCATCAAGTTAACATGCAAGAGAAATGTCTGATATGAATAAAGGGGAGAGTTCTGTAGTTGAAGCAACACACAATTGAGAATAAATTATATATTACCGAAGCTGCTTGTCTCGCCTACACTACCACAACCCTCAACTACAAGAACAGCAAACTTCTACCACCATAACCCTCTACCACAACAATAACCCTCTACCACAACAACAACCCCATATCACAAAAACAACCCTCTACCACAAAAACAACCCTCTACCATTACAACAACCCTCTACCACAACAACCCTCTACCACAAAAACAGCCCTCTACCACAACAACAGCTCTCTACCACAAAAACAACACTCTACCACCACAACCCTCTTCCACAACAACACTCTACCACAACAATAACCCTCTACCACAACAACAACCCTCTACCACAAAAACAACCCTCTACCACAACAACCACCCTCTACCAAAACAACAACCCTCTACCACAACAACCCTCTACTTGAACAACAACCCTTTACCACAACAACAACCCTCTATCACAACAACAACCTTCTGCCACAACAACCCTCTACCACCACAACCCTCTACCACCACAACCCTCTACCACAACAACAACCCTCTACCACCACAACCCTCTACCACAACAATAACCCTCTACAACAACAACCCTCTACCTCAACAACAACCCTCTACCACAACAACAACCCTCTACCACAACAACAACCCTCTACCACAACAACAACCCTCTACCACAACAACAACCCTCAATCACAGCAACAACCCTCTACCACAACAACCGCCCTCTACCACAACAACAACCTTATACTACAACAACAACCCTCTGCCACAACAACAACCTTCTACCACCACAACCCTCTACCACCACAACCCTCTACCACAACAACCCTCTACCACAACAATAACCCTCTGCCACAACAACAACCCTCTACCTCAACAACAAACCACTACCACAACAACAACCCTCTACCACAACAACAACCCTCTACCACAACAACAATCCTCTACCACAACAACAACCCTCTACCACAACAACAACCCTCTACCACAAGAAAAACCCTCTACCACAACAACAACCCTGTACTACAACAACAACCCTGTACTACAACAACAAAAACCTAACACAACAACAACCCTCTACCACAACAACCCTCTACCACCCCAACCCTCTACCACAGCAACAACCCTCTACCTCAATAACAACCCTCTACCACAACAACAATCCTCTACCACAACAACAACCCTCTACCACAACAACAACCCTCTACCACAACAACAACCCTCTACCACAACATCAACCTACCACAAAAAAAACCCTCTACCACCACAACCCTCTACCACAACAACAACCCTCTACTACAACAACAACTCTCTACCACAGCAACAACCCTGTACTACAACAAAAATCTGCCAAAACAACAACCCTCTACCACAACAACAACCCTCAATCACAGCAACAACCCTCTACCACAACAACCGCCCTCTACCACAACAACAACAACCCTCTGCCACAACAACAACCCTCTACCACCACAACCCTCTACCACCACAACCCTCTACCACAACAACCCTCTACCACAACAATAACCCTCTGCCACAACAACAACCCTCTACCTCAACAACAAACCTCTACCACAACAACAACCCTCTACCACAACAACAACCCTCTACCACAATAACAACCCTCTACCACAACAACAACCCTCAATCACAGCAACAACCCTCTACCACAACAACCGCCCTCTACCACAACAACAACCTTCTACTACAACAACAACCCTCTGCCACAACAACAACCCTCTACCACCACAACCCTCTACCACCACAACCCTCTACCACAACAACCCTCTACCACAACAATAACCCTCTGCCACAACAACAACCCTCTACCTCAACAACAAACCTCTACCACAACAACAACCCTCTACCACAACAACAAGCCTCTACCACAACAACAATCCTCTACCACAACAACAACCCTCTACCACAAGAACAACCCTCTACCACAAGAAAAACCCTCTACCACAACAACAACCCTGTACTACAACAACAAAAACCTAACACAACAAGAACCCTCTACCACAAGAACCCTCTACCACCCCAACCCTCTACCACAGCAACAACCCTCTACCTCAATAACAACCCTCTTCCACAACAACAATCCTCTACCACAACAACAACCCTCTACCACAACAACAACCCTCTACCACAACAACAACCCTCTACCACAACATCAACCTTCCACAAAAACAACCCTCTACCACCACAACCCTCTACCACAACAACAACCCTCTACCACAAGAAAAACCCTCTACCACAACAACAACCCTGTACTACAACAACAACTCTCTACCACAGCAACAACCCTGTACTGCAACAAAAATCTGCCACAACAACAACCCTCTACCACAACAACCCTCTACCACCACAAACCTCTACCACAACAACAACACTCTACCACAACAACATCCCTCTACCACAGTAACAACCCTCTACCACCACAACCCCCTACCACAACAACATCAATCTACCACCACAACTCTCTACCACAGCAACAACCGTCTACCACCACAACCCTACACCACCACAACCCTACACCACCACAACCCTACACCACCACAACCCTACACCACCACAACCCTACACCACCACAACCCTACACCACCACAACCCTACACCACCAGATCCCTCAACCAGCAACAACCCTTAACCACCAAAACCCTACCGCACAACAACCCTACATCACCTCAACCCTACACCACCACAACCCTCACCCACTAGAACCATCCACCACCACAACCCTACACCACCAGAACCCTACACCACCAGAACCCTCAACGACCACTACCCTACACCACCACAACTCTCAACCACCACAACCCAACACCCCCACAACCTAACACCCCGACAACCATACACCACCTCAACCCTACACCACCACAACCATCAACCACCACAACCCTACATCCCCACAACCTTACACCCTGGCAATCCTACACCACAGCCCTACACCACCACAACCCAACACCCCCACAACCTAACACCCCGACAACCACACACCACCACAGCCCTACACCACCACAACCATCAACCACAACAACCCAACACCCCCACAGCCTAACACCCCGAGAACCATACACCACCACAACCCTACACCACCACAACTATCAACCTCCACAACCTTACACCCCGACAACCCTACACCACAGCCCTACACCACTACAACCCTAACACCACCATAACCCTACACCACCACAACCCTCAACCATCAACCACCACAACCCTACACCACCACAACCATCAACCACTACAACCCTCAACCATCACAACCCTACACCACCACAACCATCAACCACCACAACCCTACACCCCCACAACCTTACACCTCGACAACCCTACACACCACAACCCTACACCACCACAGCCCTACACCACCACAACCCTACACCACCACAACCCTATTCTACCACATCCCTCAACCATCAACCACCACAACCCTTAACCATCAACCACCACAACCCTTAACTATCAACCACCACAACCCTTAACCATCAACCACCACAGCCCTACACCACCTCATCCATCAACCACCACAACCTTCAACCACCACAACCCTACACCACAACAACTATCAACCACCACAATCCTACACCCCCACAACCCTTCACCACCATAACCCTATTCCACCACAACCCTACTCCACCACAACCTTCAACCACTACAATCATCAACCACCACAACCATCAACCACCACAACCCTACACCACCACAACCCTACACCACCACAACCCTACACCACCACAACCATCAACCACCACAACCCTACACCCTCACAACCTTACACCCCGACAACACTACACCCCCACAACCTTACACCCCGACAACCCTACACCACCACAGCCCTACACCCCCACAACCTTACACTACCACAACCCTACACCACCACAACCTTACACCACCAAAACTCTCAACAACCATAACCCTATATCCCACAACATTACACCACCACATCCCTATACCCCTACAACCTTACATCCCCAACCCTACACCACCACAACCTTACACTCACACAACCTTACACCCCCTCAAACCTACACTACAACCCTACACCACAACCCTACACCTCCACAACCCTACACCACCACAATCCTCCACCCCACAACCCTCCTCCAGCACAACGCTCAACCACCACAACCCACACCACGAACTTACATCACCACAAACCTCCACCACAACCCACCACCACAACCCTACACCACCCCTAGCCTACACCACAACAACCCTCAACCATCACAACCCTACACCCCCACAACTCTCAACCACCACAACCCTACACCACAAACCTACACCACCTCAAACTGTCGTGGGGGTTGGGCTAGTACACCAAACAGGAAATAGAATTGCGTACTAGGATCGGTGGCGGAATGGAAATGGTGACACGTACGTTGTGTTGTCTCTAGAGGCGGGACAATATGTCGTGGGGTCGATCCCTGGCCTGCCGCAGTTTGGTAAATGTTTCAGTACCACTTGTTTGTTGGTTTCATTGATATATATATATATATATATATATATATATATATATATATATATATATATATATATATATATATATATATATATATATATATATATATATATATATATATATATATATATATTTTATGGTCTTGTGTGTCGTAAATCCGAGGAAAGATTGCAAGACATGAAGAGGTTAATAACATTATCAAGAGGAGCCTCACAACAGCCGGATGCCCAGCAGTAAGGGAACCACCCCAACTATGCAGATCTGATGGCAACCAAAAGCGTCCAGATGGTATCACCCTTCAAGCCTGGACAGACGGCAAGCAGGTGGTGTGGGACTACACATGTGCATCTACCTTGGCTGATACCTATCTCCAGTACACCAGGGAGGAAGGAGGGGCTGCTGCCACCTTCAGGGAGTCCCAGAAGTCGAGAAAATATGGAGAACTTGCCCATCATTATATGTTTGTTCCCATAGGCTCAGAGACCCTTGGCTCATGGGGAAAGAGTGCATCTAAGTTCCTCAAGGAGCTGGGCAAAGACTCAACAGGGTAACTAGGGATCCCAGGGCAGCTAGTTTTCTGTTCCAGCGACTCAGCGCTGCTGTTCAGAGGGGTAATGCATGCTGTATTCTGGCACGCGCACCAGCTCGGAAGAGCTGGATGAGATTTTCGCATTATAATCAGTGACAAAGATGTAACAATATGTACTAGACATGTATCTCTCACCTCGTGTACTGTATATGCCATCTTTATATCAACAATGTATCTCTCAAATCTTTTGTACCATATTATATATATATATATATATATATATATATATATATATATATATATATATCAATAACAACACTACGACTAGCCGAGGATTCGAACCCATGTCGTTTTATCCCCCTATGGTGAGCGAAAATCACACATGACGCTTTAACCCACAGGACCATGCAATTCTACAAGAATCACGCACCCAGCAGAGCTAGATGTTTTACCGTGATCCGAGGACTTACGGTGGAGTGGGTGCCTCTGAGTTAATTTCATTCTATTCCCCGTTTGGTGTACTAGCCTCCACGAGCAGTATTTTATATTATTGTAACCACGAACGAGTGCTCTGCTGGGTCCGTGATTCATGTAGGATTGCATTGTCCTGTGCGTTAGAGCTTCATGTGTGATTTTCGCTCACCATGGGGCGAGCCAAAACGACATGGGTACGAATCCTCAGCTAGTTGCAGTGTTGTTATTGATTCAATAACACTCGTTCGTGGTTACAATAATATATATATATATATATATATAGGCAGGGTGGCCCGAAAAAGAAAAACTTTCATCATCATTCACTCCATCACTGTCTTGCCAGAGGGATGCTTTACACTACAGTTATAAAACTACAACATTAACACCCCTCCTTCAGAGTGCAGACACTGTACTTCCCATCTCCAGGACTCAAGTCCAGCCTGCCGGTTTCCCTGAATCCCTTCATAAAAGTTACTTTGCTCACACTCCAACAGCACGTCAAGTATTAAAACCCATTTGTCACCATTCACTCCTATCAAATACGCTCACACATGCTTGCTGGAAGTCCAAGCCCCTCGCACACAAAACCTCCTTTACCCCTCCCTCCAACCTTTCCTAGGCCGACCCCTATCCCACCTTCCCTCCACTACAGATTTATACACTCTCGAAGTCTTTCTGTTTTGTTCCATTCTCTCTACATGTCCGAACCACCTCAACAACCCCTCCTCAGCCCTCTGAATAATAGTTTTGGTAATCCCGCACCTCCTCCTAATTTCCAAACTCCGAATTCTCTGCATTATATTCACACCACACATTGACCTCAGACATGACATCTACACTGCCTCCAGCCTTCTCCTCGTTGCAACATTCATCACCCATGTTTCACACCCATATAAGAGTGTTGGTATAACTATACTCTCATACATTCCCCTCTTTACTTCCATGGACAAAGTTCTTTGTCTCCACAGACTCCGAAGTGCACCACTCTCCCTTTTCCCCTCATCAATTCTATGATTCACCTCATCCTTCATAGACCCATCTGCTGACATGTCCACTCCCAAATATCTGAATACATTCACCTCCTCCATACTCTCTCCCTGTAATCTAATATCCAATCTTTCATCACCTAATCTTTTTGTTATCCTCATCACCTTACTCTTTCCTATATTTACTTTCAATTTTCTTCTTTTACATACCCTACGAAATTCATCCACCAACCTCTGCAACTTCTCTTCAGAATCCCAGAAAAGCACAGTGTGATCAGCAAAAAGCAAAAAGTGACAACTCCCACTTTGTATTTGATTCTTTGTCTTTTAACCCCACACCTCTTGCCAAGACCCTCGCATTCACTTCTCTTACAACCCCATCTACAAATATATTGAACAACCATGGTGACATCACACATCCTTGTCTAAGGCCTACTTTTACTGGAAATAATCTCCCTCTCTCCTACACACTCAAACCTGAGCCTCACTATCCTCATAAAAGCTCTTCACTGCTTTCAATAACCTACCTCCTATTCCATACACCTGCAACATCTGCCACATTGCCCCCCTATCCACGCTATCATACGCCTTTTCCAAATCCATAAATGCCACATAAACCTCTCTACCCTTATCTAAATACTGTTCACCTATATGTTTCACTGTAAACACTTGGTCTACACACCCCCTACTTTTCCTAAAGCCCCCTTGTTCATCTGCTATTCTGCTCTCCGTCTAATTCTTAATTCTTTCAATAATAACCCTACCATACACTTTACCTGGTATATTCAACAGACTTATTCCCCTATAATTTTTGCACTCTCTTTTGTCCCCTTTGCCTTTATACAAAGGAACAATACACGCTCTCTGCCAGTCCCTAGGTACCTTACCTTCTTACATACATTTATTAAATAATAGCACCAACCACTCCAAAACTATATCTCCGCCTGCTTTTAACATTTCTATGTTTATCCCATCAATCCCAGCTGCCTTATACCCTTTCATTCTACCCACTGCCTCACGAACTTCCCCCACACTCACAACTGGCTCTTCCACACTCCTATAAGATGTTATTCCTCCTTGCCCTATACACGAAGTCACAGCTTAACTGCCTTCATCAACATTTAACAACTCCTCAAAATATTCCCTCCATCTTCCCGATACCTCTAACTCTCCATTTAATAACTCTCCTCTCCTATTTTTAACTGTCAAATCCATTTGTTCCCTAGGCTTCCTCAACTTATTAATCTCACTCCAAAAAATTTTCTTATTTTCAACAAAATTTGTTGATAACATCTCACCCACTCTCTCATTTGCTCTCTTTTTACATTGCTTCACCACTCTCTTAACCTCTCTTTTTCTCTCCATATACTCTTCCCTCCTTGCATCACTTTTACTTTGTAAAAACCTTTCATATGCTAACTTTTTCTCCCTTATTACTCTCTTTTCATCATCATTCCACCAATCGCTCTTCTTCCCTCCCGCACCCACTTTCCTGTAACCACAAACTTCTGCTGAACACTCTAACACTACATTCTTTAACCTACCCCATACATCTTCGACCCTATTGCCTACACTCTCACTAGCCTATCTATCCTCCAATAGTTGTTTATATCTTACCCTAACTGCCTCCTCTTTTAGTTTATAAACCTTCACCTCTCTCTTACTTACTGCTTCTATTTTCCTTGTATCCCATCTACCTTTTACTCCCACTTTAGCTTCAACTAAAAAGTGATCTGATATATATGTGGCCCCTCTATAAACATGTACATCATGAAGTCTACTCAACAGTCTTTTATCTACCAATACGTAGTCCAACAAACTACTGTTATTACGCTCCCATTATCATTTACACCTGGCACCCTAAACTTACCTACTACACCCTCTCTACATGTTTCTCCTACTTTAGCATTTAGGTCCCCTACCACAATTACTTTCTCACTTGGTTCAAAAGTTCCTATACATTCGCTTAAAATCTCCCAAAATCTCTCTCTCTCCTCTACACTCCTCTCTTCTCCAGGTGCATACACGCTTATTATGACCCCGTTTTTGCATCCGACCCTAATTTTAATCCACATAATCCTTGAATTTACTCATTTATATTCACTCTTATCCTTCCATAACTGGTCCTTCAACATTATTGCTACCCCTTCCTTAGCTCTAACTCTCAGATACTCCTGACTTAATCCCATTTATTTCTCCCCACTGAAACTCGCCTACACCCTTCAGCTTTGTTTCGCTTAGGGCCAGGACATCCAACTTCTTTTCATTCATAACATCAGCAATCATCTCTTTCTTATCATCCCACTACATCCACGCACATTCAAACATCCAAGTTTTCTTCTTCTTTTTATAATGTACAGGAGAAGGTTATAGCCTATATATACATATATATATATATACATATATATATATATATATATATATATATATATATATATATATATATATATATATATATATATATATATAAACATATATATATATATATATATATATATATATATATATATATATATATATATATATGTCGTGCCGATTAGGTAAAACTTGCGATTTTGGCTTAAATAGAACGTTCACCTTGCCATATAAGATAAGTGAAATTGTGTATGCAATATTTCGCCAAAATCATTCTGAACATAACGAAAAAATATTTCATTGTGTTTGTTTATTATTAAATTAATGTAACGTATCTAAAATATGTTTAGTTGGGTTAGACTAAATTAAATTGCGTTTGTTGTAATAAGGTTAGGTAGGTTTTCAAGTTTATCTTGGTACAAATTATAAATTCTTACATTAACATAAATGAAAAAAATATCTTTAAACGTATAAGAGAAAATTTTAGAAATGACTTAATTTGAGATGAGTTCTTGCTAATTGACCAGTTTTACCTAATCGGCACGACATTATATACATATATATATATATAAAAATATATATATATATATATATATATATATATATATATATATATATATATATATATATATATATATATATATATATATATATATATATATATATATATATATATATATATATATATATATATATATATATATATATATATATATATATATATATATATATATATATATATATATATATATATATATATATATATATATATATATATATATATATATATATATATATATATATATATATATATATATATATATATATATATATATATATATATATATATATATATATATATATATATATATATATATATATATATATATATATATATATATATATATATATATAATATAAGAACCACTATGAAAATAGAAGCATTCCAGCGCTTCGTGACTACTCACATTATCAAGGAACTATAACTGTAGTCACGAAGCGCTTGGAATTCCTCTATTTTTTCATAGTAGTTGTCTTGCATATTTTGATATCACCTGTTTACTGTAATATTTTTATATATATATATATATATATATATATATATATATATATATATATATATATATATATATATATATATATATATATATATATATATATATGTCGTGCCGATTAGATAAAACTGGTCAATTAGCAAGAACTCATCTAAAATTAAGTCCTTTCTAAAATTTTCTTATACGTTTAAAGATATATTTTTTCATTTATGTTAATGTAAGAATTTATAATTTTGTACCAAGAAAACTTTGAAAACCTACCTAACCTTATTACAACAAGCGCAATTTAATTTAGCCTAACCCAACTATATATATTTTAGATACGTTAACATTAATTTAATAATAAACAAACACAATGAAATATTTGTTTTTCGTTATGTTCAGAATAATTTTGGCGAAATTATTGCATACACAATTTTTCACTTGTCTTATATGGCAAGGTGAGGTGAGCTAATAAAACAAATTCTTCCAGACAACCTCAGGGATTCAGCAGGAATACAGGACCCTAGCTACACCAGTGCCATCACTGAATGGGAGACTCTTGCTGCTCCAACACCAAAACGTAGTGAAGAACTGGCCTACAAACAGTCAAGCTGGGACGGCCCCATCACTGAAAAGATACTTGCCAATATGCTTAGGGCCGTAACGTCAGACAGGGAGACTGCCCATCTCCTAGCTGTGAGTGCACTTCACTCTGGGGACTTCCTCTAAACAGTTCATATTTCGGCCATGGGAACACGCCTTGACCCTAAGACCCTTCGTATTGCAGTGGCTCTGCGCCTTCCTGCCCCTATTCACACGGAATATACGTGTATTTGCAGTGATGCGCAAGCCGACCAATATGGTCTACATGGTCTTAACTGTTCTAAAACCAAGGGTTGGCATGCAAGACACAATGAGGTCAACGACATCATAAAGAGAACCCTTGATACAGCTGGATGCCCAGCCGAGAGAGAGCCTCGATCACTAGCAGCCAACAATGCCCACAACCCAGCAAACCGCCCCGACGGGATCACCATCTATACCTGTGTGTCGACACTGGCTGACACCTACATCCATCACAGTGTCGGGCGACAGGGAGGAGCTGCTGACCACAGAGAGGAGTACAAGATCGGCAAGTACAGGGACATAAGCCAACAGTATCAATTTGTCCCAGTGGGATCCGAGACCTTGGGAGCGTGGGGAAACAAATGCAACACGTTTCCTTAAAGAACTGGGTTCCAGACTCATCGACACCACCAGGGTCCCAAGGGCAGCCACGTTCATGTTCCAGCGTCTCAGCATGGCCATCCAGAGGGGAAACGCATGCTGCATACTTGGCTCGCGTCCGGCTTCGGAGGAGCTGGAGGAGATTCATAATCTTTGACATATTGTACCATTGTATTCATGTTCATGTTTGTGTTTTCTATCAATGTATTCTGTCTATTAATAAAGCATTCATATATTATATATAGGGGGTGGTAGGAGAAGAAAATATTCAAACAGCTCCGGGGAGAACCTCGAGTTTTCCCTGAGGTACGTTTATCGTCTTCTCTGAGGATGAGGGTCCCCAATATATATATATATATATATATATATATATATCTTTCTTTCTTTCAACACGTCGGCCGTTTCCCACCGAAGCGGTAGCCCCTTGCTCCCGGCATTTTAGTCGCCTCTTACGACACGCATGACTTACGGAAGAAGAATTCTGTTCCACTTCCCCATATTATTTATATTCAATAACAACACTGCGGCTAGCCGGAGCATCGAACTCGTGTTGTTTTAGGATGCCTGATGACGAACGAAAATTCACGACTCTAAACCACTGCACCACACACTCCTACAAACAACTTGAGCCTAGCCTAGATCTGGAGCTTTGTGAAGCCGTAACGGCTTGACAAGAGTCCTGGAGAGCGAAACGTTGCCACAATAAAATGTCACATTAGTTGCACTTGTGTCCTTTTACTTAACATATTTGTAGGTAATTCTACCAATATTAATACAATATTAAAACAAATTAAACTGACCTATGCCATGCATTGCGCAATTTTGTTAAAAAATAGCTCGTTTAAGTTAGGTTAGGTTAGGTTTCTAAGTTAGGTTTGGTGCAAAAAAAAATAAAAATACTATATCAGTCATTAAAAAAAACATTTCTGTCAATCAGTAAAAAAAAAATGGGGAAAAGTCAAATTTTTAAGTTATGTCAGCCTATTCGGCTAGTTCGACTTATTAGGCTCGAATGTTAAAGGAGAGCAAATGAGAGAGCTGGCAATATGCTGTCAACAAATTTTGATGAGAATAAGAAAAACAGCATTTATTCAGCTTTACAGTTGTCAGGAAGTGGAAGAATCTGAAGAGTGAAGTAGTTGAGTCAGGATCCATGCATAGCTTAAAGAAGAGGTACGATAAGGATCTTGGAGCGGTGAGAAAGTGGACCTGTTAGTGACCAGTGAAGACACAGGGAAACGAGCTGTAATTCGACCCCCTGCAATCACAAATAATGAGAACACACACACAGACACACACATCTAAGTAAGTAATCGACACTATACGTCGTGTACGTCAGCCTCATATTGGAGTCTGGAGCACCAGTATGGAACCCACACCTGGTCAAGCACGTCAAGAAATTAGAGAAAGTAAAAAAAGGTTTACAACAAGACTAGTCGTAGAGCTAAGGGGTATGTCCAGCGTAGAGAGGCTAAGGAAAATCAACCTGACGACGCTGGAGGACAGGAGGAATATGAGGGACATGATAATGACAAATAAAATACTGAGATGAATTGACATTGTGGATAGCAACAGAATGTTTTAGAGATTGGACGTAGCAACTAGAGGGTCACAGCTGGAAGCTGAAAACTCAGATGAGTCACAGGGATGTTAAGAAGTATAAGAACATAAGAAAGGAGGAACACTGCAGCAGGCCTGTTGGCCCATACTAGGCAGGTCCTTCACATTCCAACCCAAAACAGAATATTTGTTCAACCCAATTTTCAATGCTACCCAAGAAATAAGTTTTGATAATTCTATTTGCTCATGTGCAATTCCCACTCAAATCCAACCCCTCTCACTCATGAATTTATCCAACCTAAATTTTAAACTACCCAAGGTCCTTGCTTCAATAACCCTACTAGGCAGACTGTTCCACTCATCAACTAGCCTATTTCCAAATCAATACTTTCCTATATCCTTTCTAAATCTAAACTTATCTAATTTGAATCCATTATTTCGGGTTCTCTCTTGGTGAGATATCCTCAAGACCTTATTATTATCCCCTTTGTTAATACCCATTTTCCACTTGTATACCTCGATCATGTCTCCCCTCCCCTCCCCTCTTCAGTCACAGAGTTGTCAGGAGGTGGAACAATCTGCAGAGGTAGGATCCATCCAAATCTGGAGTTTACCTGGAGAGGGTTTCGGGGGTCAACGCCCCCGCGGCTCGGTCTGAGACCAGGCCTCGTGGTGGATCAGAATCTGATCAACGAAGCTGTTACTGATGGCCGCACGCAAACTAACGTACGAACCAAATCCCGGTTGGTCAGGTACTGACTTTAGGTGCTTGTCCAGTGAATTTTTGAAGACAGCCAGGGGTCTATTGGTAATCCCCCTTATGTATTCTGGGAGGCAGTTGAACAGTATTGGGCCCTGCACACTTATTGTGTTGTCTCTCTATGTACTCGTGGCGCCCCTGCTTTTCATTGGGGGAATGTTACATCTCCTGCCGAGTCTTTTCCTTTCATAGGGAGTGATTTTCGTGTGCAAGTTTGGTACAAATCCCTCTAGGATTTCCAAGTGAATATTATAATGCCTGCGTTCCAGGGAATACAAATCAAAGGCCTTCAACCGATACCAGTAATTTAGGTGCCTTATCATACTTATGTGTGCGTGAAAGTTCTTTGTACACTCTCCAGGTCAGCAATTTTGCCTGCCTTGAAGGGGGCAGTTAGTGTACAGCAGTATTCCAGCCTAGAGAGAACAAGCGATTTGAAGGGAATCATCATGGGCTTGGCGTCCCTAGTTATGAAGGTTCTTATTATCCATCCTATCATTTTCCTAGCAGATGCGGTAGATACATTGTTGTGGTCTTTGAAGGCGAGATCCTCTAACATTATCACTCCCAGATCCTTCACATTACTTTATCGCTCTATTGTATGGTTAGAATTTGTCGTATACCCTGATGCAGTTTTAATTTCCTCAAGTTTTCTTTATCTGAGTAGTTGAAATTTCTCTTCATTGAACTTCATATTGTTTTGAGTGGCCCATTTGATGATTTGGTTGATGTCCGCTTGGAGTCTTGCGGTGTGTTCGATGGAGGACACTGTCATGGCTATCCGAGTGTCATCCACAAAGGAAGACACAGAGCTATTGCTGACATCTTTGTCTTTGTCAAATTTGAGGATGAGGAACAGGATGGGAGCGAGTACTGTGCCTTGTGGAACAGAGCTTTTCACCGTAGCTGCCTCAGACTTTACTCTGTTTACTATTACTCTTTGTGTTCTATTTGTCAGGAAGTTATAGATCCAACTACCAACTTTTCCTGTTATTCCTTTATCACGCATTTTGTGCGCTTTTACACCATGGTCACACTTGTCGAAAGCTTTTGCAAAGTCTGTGTATATAACATCTGCATTCTGTTTGTCTTCTAGAGCATCCAGGATCTTGTCGTAGTTGTCCAGTAGTTGGGACAGACAAGAACGACCTGCTCTAAATCCATGCTGCCCTGGGTTGTGTAATTGATGGGTATCTAGGTGGTTAGAACCCTTTCAAAGATTTTTATGATATGGGAGGTTAGTGCTATCGGTCTGTAGTTTTTTGCAATTGTTTTACTGGCATCGTTGTAGAGTGGGGGTATTTCTTGTTTTTAGTGAGTGTGGGATCACCCCTGTGTCCATGCTCCCTCTCCATAGTATCCTGAAGGCACGCGACAAGGGTTTCTTGCGGTTATTGATGAATACGGAGTTCCATGATTCTGGGCCTGGGGCAGAGTGCATGGGCATGTCATTTATTGCCTTTTCAAAGTCTTGTGGTGTTTGGATAATATCAGAGATTTTTGAGATGACCAAATTTTGGGTCTCGTTCATAAAGAATTCATTTGGATTGTCCACCCTTAGTCTGGGCAGAGGCTCGCTGAACACTGAGTCGTATTGGGACTTTAGTATCTCACTCATTTCATGGCTGTCATCGTGTATGTCCCATCTCGCCTAAGCAGGGGGCCAATACTGGATGTTGTTTTTCCCTTAGATTTGCATAAGAGAAGAAGTATTTTGTTTTGTTTTTTCAATTTCCTTTAAGGCTTTTAGTTCTTCCTGCGATTCTTGTCTCCTGTAAGATTCCTTCAGCTTAAGTTCGAAATTTGCAATTTCATTGACTCAGCAGCTCTGTGATTCTTCGCCTTCGTCTGTATAGGGGAGCGTCTCTCTCTTTCTAGTTTACATCTTCTCTTTATTTTTCTTAATGGAATGTACCTTGAGCAGATCTCAAGAACCACAGAGTTTATTTTTTCTAGGCATATCTAGGATATCTTCCCAGCTTGTTTCATTTAGGACATGGTTGACTTGTTCCCACTATGTTTTTGTTATTGAAATTGAATTTTGTAAATACACCCTCATGACTGATCACATTTTACTGGTCAGGAGCCCGAGCTGCAAGAAGAGATACGATAAAGCTCATGGGAGAGAGTGTACCTAGTAGCGACCAGGGAAGAGGCGGGACCAAGAGAACATAAGAACATAAGAAAGGAGGAACACTGCAGCAGGTCTGTTGGCCCATACTAGGCAGGTCCTTCACATTCCATCCCAATAACAGAATAAGAACATAAGAATGGAGGAACACTGCAGAAGGCCTACTGGCCCATACAAGGCAGGTCCTTATCAAAACCACCACTACCTAAAAATTTACTCCCGTACTCACGACACCAATCAAATCCAGCCCCTCCCACTCATATATTTGTCCAATCTCTTTTTAAAGCCACCCAAGGTCCTAGCCTCTATCACCCTACTCGGAAGATTTTTCCACGCATCTACAACTCTGTTCGAAAACCAGTACTTGCCTATGTCCTGTCTAAATCTAAATTTATCCAATTTAAATCCGTTATTTCTGGTTCTTACTTGGTTCGATATCCTCAGTATTTTATTAATATCTCCTTTGTTTATGCCCATCATCCACTTGTACACCTCGATGATATCTTCCCTCATTCTACGTCTCTCCAGAGAGTTGAGATTCAACGCTCTAAGTCTATCTTCATATGGGAGATTTCTTATACTGTAAATCATTTTAGTCATTCTTCTTTGTATGTTCTCCAATGAATCTATATCCATTCTGTAGTAAGGAGACCAAAACTGAGCTGCATAATCCAAATGAAGTCTCACTAGTGATGTATAGAGCTGTAAAATAACTTTTGGACTTCTGTTGCTTTTACTTCTTGAAATAAATCATTGTAATCTGTTAGCCTTATTGCGCACACTTAGGCACTGTTGTCTTGGCTTTAGATTTTTGCCTACAATGACTCCCAAGTCTTTTTCACATTCTGTATGATCAAGCTCTACTTCACCTAGTTTATAAATTCGAGGGATATTTTCATTACCAAGGACTAGTACCTTACACTTGTCCACATTGAACTTCATCTGCCACTTTTTAGACCAAGACATTAATTTGTCCAACTCCTCCTGGAGTTCACTGGTATCCTCCTCAGAATGAATCATACGGCCTATTTTTGTATCATCAGCAAATTTACTCATGTCACTTGCAATTCCTTCATCAAGGTCATTTATGTAAATTATGAACAACAATGGGCCTAAAACTGATCCTTGTGGAACGCCACTAGTGACTAATCCCCATTCAGATTTGACCCCATTAATGGAAACTCTCTGCTTTCTATTGGTAAGCCATGCCTCTATCCATGCTAGAACTTTACCTCCTGTACCATGAGCTGCCACCTTTCTTAAGAGTCTCTTGCGAGGTACTCTATCGAAGGCCTTACTGAAATCCAAGTAAACTATATCATATTCTTTATCACTGTCTATTGCCTCAAATGTTTTATTGAAAAACGTCAGTAAATTTGTCAGGCATGAACGACCTCTCGTGAACCCATGCTGAGATTCATTAATCAAATTATGTTCTTCAAGGTGACTTCTAATAATATCAGCTATAATTGACTCCAATAATTTGCCTATTATAGATGTGAGGCTTATTGGACGGTAATTTGATGGAATTGACTTATCCCCTGATTTGAATATTGGAACTACATTAGCTATCTTCCACATTTCTGGCACAACACCAGTTAGGATGGACGTATTAAACACATTCGTTATTGGCTGACCAAGTTCCATCTTGCATTCTTTAAGTACCCTGGAAAACAACTCGTCGGGTCCCGGGGACTTATTTTGCTTCAGTTTATCTATCTGTTTGATAACCATGTCCCTCGTGACAGTAATATTAGTTAATTTGAATTCTTCAGGAACTGAATAATTGTTAATTTCTGGAATCTCATTTACGTCGTCTTGTGTAAAGACTGACAAAAAATAGTCATAAAATAGAGAACACATTTCCAGTTCGTTATCCGTCAGCTGTCCATTCCCAATTTTCAGAGGTCCTACCTTTTCCCTCACCTTCGTCCTATACACTTGAAAGAACCCTTTTGGATTAGTCTTTGATTCATTAGCAACCTTAATCTCATAGTCACGTTTAGCCTTTCTAATCCCTTTTTACTTCTCTTTCAACTGAACATATTGGTCAATAAGGTTAACATCTCCTCTTTTGATGTTCCTATAAATTCCTCTTTCTCCCTAATAGATGTTTTAGCCTCCTGTTAATCCATTTGGGATCGTTATTATTTGACCTAAATTCTCTCTGGGAATAAATATACTCTGTGCACGTTGTACATTATTAAGAAAAATCATAAACGCAGATCCCATCGTAATCGTTAGCTAGATTACCCCAGTCGAGATTAGACAGGTGTTCTCTAAGTCCAATATAATCGGCAGAACGAAAATTAGGAACTTTTACCGTATTATCCCTATTCTCGTACTCCCAGGTAATATTAAAAGTAATCGATTTGTGATCACTTGCGCCAAGCTCTTCAGTGATCTCCAGATTATTTACAAGGGTTTCTTTATTTGACAAGACTAGGTCGAGCAAATTATTACCTCTTGTAGGCTCCGTCACACACTGCTTCAGAAAACAGTCCTGAACTACTTCCATAAAGTCACTGGACTCCAGATTACCGGTCAAAGAAGTCCAGTCAATTTGACTAAAGTTAAAAAAATCCCCTACTATCACAACGTCATTGTGTCTAGAAGCCCTAACAATTTCGTCCCAAAGAAGTCTCCCTCTATCGTGATCCAAGCCTGGAGGTCGGTATATTACACCTAGAATCAGTTTTTCTTGACCTTCTAGAAACTCTACCCAAACAGATTCTGTTAATGATCCATCTATTTTTATGCCTGTTTTTACGCAGCAATTTATATTTTCTCGTACATATAATGCAACTCCACCCCCTTTCCCATTATATCTATCTACATGGAACAACTTAAACCCCTGAATATGACACTCAGCAATCATATCCCGACTCTTTATATTATACCATGTTTCAGTTATTGCAATGACATCAAAGTTCCCAGCACATGCTACCAAACGAAATTCGTTAATTTTATTTCTGGCGCTTCGACAGTTAGTGTAAAATACATTGATATGTATCTTCTTGTGAACCTTTTTCATATTCAGCTTTTGTTTTACACAATTTATGTTACTATCATTACCCTGTGTTACTCGATTACTGTTATTGTTAAGATTTATGATATCAAAGCCTGAATCAATATTTTGACCCTCATTATTCACCATTCCTAAACCCATACCTCTAACTAATCCTAGTTTAAAGCCCCTAACAACATCCTCAATTGAGCTAGAGAGAAATCCTACACCTGCCCTGGATAAGTGAACCCCATCCCTGGCATACATGTCATTTCGGCCATAGAAGTGGTCCCAGTTGTCAATGAATGGAACTGCATTATCCTTACAGTGTTTGTCCAGCCAGCAATTTATACCAATCGCTCTGGACAGCCATTCATTTCCAACACCCCTTCTTGACAAAATGCCACATATAACAGGGCGCCCCCCCTTCTTCCTAATGATGTCTATTGCTGTCCTGTACCTTCTAACTAAATCCTCACTTCTACGCTTGCCTACATCATTGCCTCCAGCACTGAGGCAGATAATAGGATTGATCCCATTACCGTTCATGATGTTGTCAAGACGGCTAACAATATCTTCCATCCCAGCCCCAGGAAAGCAAACCCTCTGTCTCCTACTCCTATCCTTCAAGCAGAATGCCCTATCCATATACCTAACCTGGCTATCCCCAGCAACCACAAATAGGTAAGAACATGCACACACACACATTTACACTCACACACTCACATACACACACACACGCACAAACACACACACACGCACAAACACACACACACGCACAAACACACACACAGACACACACACACACACACACACACACACACACACACACACACTAGTGCACCTGTACATACAAACATTGGTGAGGCAGCACGCACACTACGTGATTTCTGAAGTTCTAACCTGTGAAAGTAATACAGGAAAGAGCAGGCGCCTATCCTTTCATCATAGAGCTTGTCAACACGGGAGATAAACCTTGTGGTGGAAAGAGTATCAGGGAAAGACTGCTTCCTCGCTTTTTGCTAGTGTTTTCTTAAATCATAAATTTCCCTTCTTCCTAATTCATTTTCCCGCCTGGGCTACCCTTCCCATTTCATAGACTCTGCTTTCTCACGTGCCAAACGGACTTTTCTTCTCTCCCAAACACTCTACTCCTGGGAACTCTCCTGTCCTCTGCCTTCCCTATATCTCCAGTCTTTCTAATTTCAGCAACTCTCTCCGTTCCTTAGACATCAAACTTACCTTTCGCCAGACTAACACTCTTCGCACTAATCTAGTTTATACCTCTCCTCCCTCTATAGATGCTCCTGGTGTCTACTCTATTTCTTGCTCCTCCTGTCCTCTTCAGTACTTTGGAGAAACTGGCCGATCTCTTTCTGACAGACTTAGGGAGCACAAGAGTAGGGTTAGGCTTGACGACACCAATAATGCTCTCTTCTGACATGTCAGAGATCACAGTCATCCTATTGACTGGTCTTCTGCAAAAACTGTCTACCCTACTTCTAACTTTCACAGTCGCCGTCTGGTTGAATCCTCCCTTATACACAACTTTCCCTGTATGAATCTTAGCCCTGGCTTTGTCTCTGTAGATGCTTTCCTCTCCCATTACATTGTTAAATACTCCAAACTTCAGATCACCCATGACTTAACCTGATTCTTTTTTTCCCTTCTGAATTTTCCCCTTTCGTCTTTCTCCTTTGGGTTTTCTTTCTTATGCCTTGGGTGCTTGGTCCATTATTATTTTTTCCAATCTGTGTTCTTGTCCTACCCTTTGTGGGCCCCTAGCTCCCTTGCAGCGCTCCTCTTTCCTAGTCTTTGACTGACTCCACTACTACTTCTTCTACCACTACCGCTGTTCTACCTCTCTTGTCCCGTCCCTGTCTTCTGGCCTATACATACTCCCTCCTCTCCTTTTTGTTAGTGTGACTTTGTATATGGTCCAAGTTGGACTGAAACGTCGTCGTAAGTTCCTCCCTCCTAGGTGCGGGTTATTTGTGTATTGTTCCAGTCACGGTATTGTGCTTTTTTTTTTTTTATCCCCTGAATCATCTGGGTTTTCAACAAAATGCTGTGGCCCCTTGTTCCTGTGTCCCATCTCTGAAGTATTCGATTCCTGTCCACCTTGTCAATTCCTCTCAGTATTTAATACTTCGTTATCATGTCCCTCCTATCCCTCCTATCTAGTGTCATCAGATTGAGTTCCCTTAACCTCTCCTCGTAAGACATATACTTCAGTTCCGGGACTAGTCTTGTTGCAAACTTTTCAAATTTCTCCAGTTTCTTGACGTGTTTGACTAGGTATGGGTTTCATACTGGTTCTGCATACTCCAGTATAGACCGCACGTATACGGTGTACAGTGTCGTGAATGACTCCTTACTTAGATGTCGAAATTATATTATCAGGTTCGCCAAACACCCATATGCTGCACCAGTTATTTGATTGATGTGTGCCTCAGGTGACATGCTCGGTATAAAGCTTACTCCAAGATCATTTTCTTTAAGTAAAGTTTGCAGTCTTTGATCCCCTAATCTATACTCCATCTGCGGTCTTCTTTGTCCTTCCCCAATCTTCATGACGTTACACTTACTGGGGTTAAGCTCCAGGAGCCATTTGACGGACCAGAATCGTAGTCTGTCCAGATCCCCTTGTAATCTTCGTTTATCCTCGTTTAACCTAGTGTTACGATAAGAGTGCACCGTTCATCTAGTGTTACGATAAGAGTACACCGTTCACCTTTTGTTACGATAAGAGTGCACCGTTCACCTAGTGTTACGATAAGAATGCAACGTTCACCTAGTGTTACGATAAGAGTGCAACGTTCACCTAGTGTTACGATAAGAATGCAACGTTCACTTAGTGTTACGATAAGAGTGCACCGTTCACCTTGTGTTACGATAAAAGTGCACCGTTCATCTAGTGTTATGAGAGTGCACCGTTCATCTAGTGTTACAATAAGAGTGCACCGTTCACCTAATGTTATGATAAGAGTGCACCGTTCATCTAGTGTTACGATAAGAGTGCACCGTTCACCTGGTGTTACGATAAGAATACACCATTCACCTGGTGCGACTATTAGAGCGCCACATTCACCTGGTGTAACGCCGCGTCTGCCGCCCCGTGTGGGAGATGCAGAGCGCGGCGACTCATCCGTCCTTACTCCATCCCCGGGAAAGTGTCCGCTACGGCGCTTAACTTGACATGAGCAAAAACCTTATGATTACCATCATGCATGAGAAGAGTGGGTGTGGCTGTCAGGGTGTGAGCCAGGTATATAATGTGTGTGGTCGCTGCTAGCAACACTCACTGTTCGACACCAGACACCATGGGCGCTTATTTCTTCCTTGTCGTGAGTGTTAGGTCCTCAGCTTAGAAGAATTAAAGTCACACTTTCCCTTCTGGTCTGACTCATATAATTTACAATTAAGAGATGAATCTTAAGACGATGTTTCGGTCTGTCCAGAACTTTCATCAAGTTGATGTTTGATCATGGTCCAGACGGACCGAAATGGTATGAACTTTCCTCTCAAATTTGTTGATTATCTGTGGAAACGTCTAATAAGGTTGCACTTAAGCTATTGTTTTAAATGCTTCTAACGCGCTTTTTAAGTTCATTTTGCGATCTTGACTTATGGAGCAATGATCGTTTAGCCAAACAAGCCGTGTGTAAACTGCATACAATATCCCATCGGAAAAAAAAAAACATACCACAGGTGGGGATAGAACCCGCGGTCTGCAGTTTTATGACTTTCTGATCGTGGGTTCTATCCCCACCCATGGTGTGGTTTGTTTGCAATCGTGTCATTACGATTTCGTGAATCCCGATGGAAATCTGTCTTAACATATCGAAAGCTAAATATTATAATTATGTTTAATAATTGTAACGAGATATTCTGGGTAATTGGTCCGAGATATTCTGGGTAAGTTTCAGTTACATTATAGTTCGTTATCACTGGAAAGGTTAAGTTAGGCTCGGACAGTTGAGCATGTTTCACCGCCTCGGCCTAATACATACTTCCTAATACATACTTCCAAAGTCACACTGTCGTGTGACTTTGTAAATGGTTCAAGTTAGACCGAAACGTCGACGTAAGCTCTTCTCTCTTTTTTATATGTGCGGGTTGTGTGTGTATTGTTCCAGTCACGGTATTGTGCCTTGTTTTGTTATTCCAAAGTTAGTGAACTGCCTTGTTGGAGAGTAATAACTTATTTACCTCCTCAGGTGTTGGCTGTGGCTGTTGTCATGACAGCTGGCGACCCTCGTCCCACCTACGGTCAGTCTGGTCAGTCCTCCAACGGGGCCAGCATCCTGAAGGACGAGAGGACACAGAATGGCTACGGCGAGTATAACTTCCAGTACGAGAGCAGCGATGGCATCACACGGCAGGAGTACGGCAGTCAGAACGACGGCCAAGTCTCCAAAGGTGGCTGGAGGTTAGTACCTGTTGCTCACTGCATAGGGAAAGTACATGATTACATTACTGATCTCTGTATAGTATAGGCTGGAGGTAAGTACTTGGTGTATACCTCATGATATCAGTGAGTACATATTGTGCACTACATTATTGATGTGAGAACATTTTGTACATTCCATGGTGGGGGTGAGTAAATGTGTTCCTTACTGCACTGTGCATACTACTAGCTGGAGGTGTGTTCAGTGGGGATGAGTACATTGTGCACACTGCATGATGAATGTGAGTACATAAAGCATATGACAAGAATGAGATGAGTACATTGTCTATAATACATTTTGCTGGAAAAATAAACACATAAGCAGTATAATGTGATCCTTTATTGACAACGTTTCGCCCACTGGGCTTTATCGAGTCACAGACAGATGTCTGTGACTCGATAAAGCCCACTGCGTGGGCGAAACGTTGCCAATAAAGGATCACATTATACTGCTTATGTGTTTATTTTTCCATTGTGTCGGTATTTTATACCATTTATTTCCAATACATTGTGCTGTATGACCCTTGTGGTTTAGCGCTTCTATTTGATTATAATAATAATAATATAATACATTGTGGGGGAGAACAGGATGTACACTACACTCTGGACGTAAGTGCATTAGGTACACTGCAAGGAAATGGAGAGTACATTATTTACACTGGAACTGAGAGTACACTATGTACTCTGCCTTTTGGGTTGAGTACAGTGTGTGGACTGCATGGTTCCTTCTGTACATTAACTTCATTTTGAACATGCATTCTGCAGATTAAGATTTTATCAAGTATTTATTTGCAGGCTAAAAGAAAATAGCTTTTTATACTCCTAAGTCTTTTAACAAAGTTTCTCTAGGATTTCAAAGTTCTTTTTTTTTTTTTTGCAGTAACTTTCTTAACTACAACCATCAATGTCCCTTCGTAAAATTTAGACTACGGCTCACAGTATACAGTGCATAATAAAACAGTGAAACTTACTCCCACAGATACACGTCCCCTGAGGGTGTACCTGTTGATATCAGCTTCGTGGCTAACCACGGGGGTTACCAGCCCCAGGGCGCCGTCCTTCCTGTTGCCCCACCCCTGCCTTACAAGCGGTCACAACAATACCACTGAAGCAGCTCTTCCAGAATGAGGTGGTTAGGCCCTATACTTAGTTAGTCCATCTGCTTGCCCATACAGCGACCTTCTCTCTCTCACGAATCTTTCTAACACCGCCTGCAAATGAAATGTATATTATGCTTTTTATACAAGTCTATTGGACTAAATTCTGCTGTAGTTGTCTTGAATTTTAGTTGATATTCACCAAAGAATTCTTATGTTGAATGGCCTTTCACATTATCTGCTATTTTTTCATCATATTATATTCGTTTTCTTTCTTTAGATTAAGTTACATCAGAGGCAAAATTGCTCACTTATTAATGCTTAATCTGTGATAAAAATAATAAGAGAGCATCGGCAATTATCGAGAAGCATCCGCAGATTCAGGTTGACGAAGGTAAGATGGTTGGTGCCAGTGAAGACAGTGCCTGGCAGTTTGAGAGTAAATAACAAGGTGCCACTTTTCCCAAGTTGATTATTATGTGCATTTTTTTCATCGATTTGCTATGTTTATATTAGTCAACGAAAGTAATCTTTCAAGCAGCTGAACCTTGCTAAAATTTACGCAGAATAATATTGCCTAACATACGTAATTTATCTCAAAAATTGATAATTCTATTAAAAACAAGCAGTGAGCCACATATAAATCGAAAACAAACTGGACAGGGCTTTCTTAAATCGACGCGTCGTTCATTGTAACTTGTTAAAGCTAACTCTAGGAGAAACGTCGTTGTAATAAAGGCTTACTCTAAGTGCTATTGATTTACTTTTATAAGTCTTTTTTATAAGTGACCTGACAGGTGTTGTTATGACTCATCTCGCGCCACATTTCTTGTACTTCACATTCCTGATCACAAAAGTCTAGACGAAAAGAAAGAGGATTGTTTGACTCACTGGTATTGTTAACTGAAAACAATCGATAACTTACTTTAGAGGAGAGATTAAAATTTCCAGGGAGAACTAATAGTTGTTAGAGGGAAATATTTGAGAGCTCTAAGCTTTTCCTTCTAACTCACGTGACTGCTGAGGTACGATTATCATAATGCCCAGCCATATGATCAGTGTTTTAAAGAGAGAGCCGAGAGAGAGAGAGAGAGAGAGAGAGAGAGAGAGAGAGAGAGTGAGAGAGAGTCAAGGTGTTACACAGGGAGATACTGTATGTGTGTGTACTTGTTTCTGTGTTTGTGTGTGTATGACTGTGTTACCATTTTTGTCTTAGGCACATGTCAATTAGACACTTGGCCTGTTTGTGTGTGTGTGTGTGTGTGTGTGTGTGTGTGTGTGTGTGTGTGTGTGTGTGTGTGTGTGTGTGTGTGTGTGTATGTGTGTGTATGACTGTGTTACCATTTTTGTCTTAGGCACATGTCAATTAGACACTTGGCCTGTTTGTGTGTTGTGTGTGTGTGTGTGTGTGTGTGTGTGTGTGTGTGTGTGTGTGTGTGTGTGTGTGTGTGTATGTGTGTGCGTGCATGTATGACTGTGTGCGCGCGCAAAATGATCTCAGATAATTGTTGTCAGTCTGGTCTTATATTAACGAGTTATGATGCACAGAGTTTGCATATATATATATATATATAATTTTTTTTTTTATTATTATTTTTAATCAGACTGAATAACTCCCTTAATTCTTTAGGAATAAGAACTTAAGTTACCAAAATTAATTATAATGATCCCTCATACAAAGATTAAGTCCTCATTTTTACTGTTTTGATTTCATATGTAAAATGTTAAGTCTTCGTAACGAAAGTGTTAAAATTGAAATAAAGATGTTACAAAAAAAAAAATGCATTTTCTTGTATACTCACTTGTGTACTCACCTAATTGTGTTTGCTGGGGTAGATTCATAGCTCCCGGCCCAGCCAGGAGCTATGTGTGTGTGTGTGTGTGTGTATGTGTGTGTGTGTGTGTGTAGCTACTCACCTATGTATGTGGCTCCTGGCTCCGGCTCTCAACTTGCCACTTTTCAGATTCACTCCCGCCTAGCCTCGAGGGTCTTTTCGTACCTTCTCTTAAAGCTGTGTGTGGAGCCTGCCTTTCACCGAGATCATTCCACTTTCCTACCACCCTGAGAATGTTAAAATACTTCCTGACATTCCTGTGCCTCATCTCTGGTTCATTTGCGTCCCCGGCTTCCCGTTCATAACCCCATAAACAGCTTATCCCTATCTACCCTATCAATTACCTGAGTATTGTGTATGTTGTTATCGTATTTCTCCTGGTTCTCAATCTTACACTGTCATTAGATTCAGTTCTATTAACATCATCTAATAGCTCATACCCCTTACCTTAGCAATATGTCTTGTTCCGCACTACTGCACTTTCCCCAGTTTCATAACTTGCTTCTTCAGGTGTGGGTTCCATCCTGGTGCTGCGTACTCTGTATGATGGCTCTGTCTCTTTGTTGAGCTTTCTGAAGGCTCTCAGATTTCACAGGCGATAATTGGTGACATGAGCCCTGACTAAATGCTAGGCTCCATGTTCTTTGGGAGAGGTCTGCAACATATTTCTCTCCGATCTTTACGACATTTTATTTTCTGTGGTTGAATTCAAGCAACTAATCTGACCAGTCTTGCAGTTTGTCCAGATCCATTTGAAGCCTTTCCCTCTCCTCGTCTGTTTTTATTCTTATCAGTTTTACATCATCAGCAAACAGCGATACAGTTGACTTTATCCCATCTGGAATATCATTCACATAAACCAGAAATAGTACTGATTCTTGCGGCACCCCGCTTCTTACACTTCATGTCTTTCCTGACTATCACTCATCTCATCCTTCTGAAGTGCTCTTTGATCCACCCGTGTACTTGCATTTCAAGTTTTTTGTCTCAGTTTTATTCCTGTAGTCTAAGAAAATCTTGTTTCACTTACGTTACCTTGTCATAGAATTCCAACTGGCTGGTAAGAAAATATTTACTCTTCCTGAACACTTGCTGGTTACTGTGTGTGAAACCACTTATCTCCAATGCTGTGCCACCTTCCTGTCTATCTTCTTCAATTGGTTCTGCTCCCTCTCACATAACCTATGGTGACACCTTGTCAGATCCCACTGCATTTAATGTATCCAGCTCCTAAAAAATGTTTACTTTACTCCTTTCCGTGTTGTGTGTACGGTGTCCAGTACCTGTAGCTGCACCACGTCCACTAGGATTCATGGTGAGCCTCAGTTTCCATGAGAAAACCTCTTTAACTCGCTCGTTCAGCGAGCGAGTTTAAGTACATTTGGTTCAGACTTGGCTTTATCTGCTGTGATGATTCTCTAATTGTCTTCTATCCTCTCTCCTCTCCCATGCAAATTCATTTTTGGGTAATCTTCTCGCTTCTCTCATTTCATCTGTTCTTCGCATCATATAATTTTCCACTCTCTATTTCTCTGGTTAAACCAAGGGATCTCGTCGTCCTTGTTATTTCCCGTTTTCCTTTTTGATATGAAATTCTCTGCCTCTGGGCAATTTCCAGCTACATCCATCATCTCATCCACCGACTTGCCTTAAGGTTCCATTTTCCACTGCACTGCATCAAAAAACTCCCTGTAGGTGTGTATGTATGTGCGTGTACTCACCTAATTGTGGTTGCAGGGGTCGAGACTCAGCTCCTGGCCCCGCCTCTTCGCTGTCCGCTACTGGGTCTCTGCTCTCCCTGCTCCATGAGCTTTATCATACCTCGTCTTAAAACTATGTATGGTTCCTGCCTCCACTATATCTTTCTCTAGACTATTCCACTTCCTGACTACTCTGTGGCTGAAGAAATGCTTCCTAACATCCCTTTGACTCATCTGAGTCTTCAGCTTCCAGTTGTGTCCCCTTGTTTCTGTGTTCCCTCTCTGGAACATCCTGTCCCTGTCTACCTTGTCGATTCCCCGCAGTATTTTGTATGTCGTTATCATGTCTCCTCTGTGTGTGTGTGTGTGTGTGTGTGTGTGTGAGTGTGAGTGTGTGTGTGTGTACTCACCTACTTGTGATTGCAGGGGTCGATTCATAGCTCCTGGCCCCGCCTCTTCACAAGCCGCTACTGGGTCACTCTTTCTGCTCCGTGAGCTTCATCATACATCTTCTTTAAGCTACGTGTGGATCCTGCCTTCACTACCTCACTTCCCAGACAATTCCACTTCCTGACAACTTTGTGACTGAAGAAATACTTCCTAATATCCCTGTGATTCATCTGAGTCTTCAACTTCCAACTGTGTCCCCTTGTTGCTGTGTCCCATCTCTGGAACATCCTGTCTCTGCCCACATTTTCGATTACTCTCAGTACTTTATAAGTCGTTATCATATCCCTCTTATCTCTCCTGTCCTCCAGTGTCGCCAGGTCGATCTCCCTTAACCTCTCCTCGTAGGATATACCCCTTAGCTCCGGGACTAGCCTTGTTGCAAATCTTTGCACTTTCCCTAGCTTCCTCACATGCTTGGATAGGTGTGGGTTCCAAACTGCTGCTGCATACTCCAATATGGGCCTGACGTACAGTGTTCAGGGTCTTAAAAGAGTCCTTATTAAGATGTAGGAAGGGTGTTCTTAGGTTTGCTAGGCGCCCGTATGCTGCAGCAGTTATTTGGTTGATGTGCGCCTCCGGAGATGTGCCCTGTGTTATACACACCCCAAGATCCTTTTCCTTGAGTGAGGTTTGTAGTCTCTGGCCATCTAGAGCGTACTCCGTCTGCGGTCTTCTTTACCCTTCCCCAATCTTCATGACTTTGCATTTGGTGGGGTTGAATTCCAGAAGCCAGTTGCTGGACCATGCCTGCAGCCTCTCCAGATCCCTTTGTAATTATGTCTGGTTCTCATCTGATTGAATTCGTCTCATCAGCTTCACATCATCTGCAAACAGGGACACTTCTGAGTCTATTCCTACTGTCACGTCGTTCACAAATACCAGAAACAGCACCGGTCCTAAGACTGACCCCTGTGGAACCCCGCTCGTTACAGGTGCCCACTCTGACACCTCACTACGCACCAAGACTCGCTATTGTCTTCCTGATAGGTATTCTTTGATCCATTGTGCCTTCCCTGTCATCCCTGCCTGGTCCTCCAGCTTTTGCACTAATCTCTTGAGTGGAACTGTGTCAAACGCTTTCTTACAGTCCAAGAAAATGCAATCTACCCACCTCGCTCTCTCTCTCTCTTGTCTTACTGCTGCCACTTTGTTATAAAACTTCAGGTTTGTGACACACGATTTCCCATCCCTGAAACCGTGCTGGTTGTCGTTGATAAGCTCATTTCTTTCTAGGTGCTCCACCACTCTTTTCCTGATAATCTTCTCCATTACCTTGTATACTATACATGTCAGTGACACTGGTGTGTAGTTTAATGTTTCGTGTCTGTCTCCTTTTTTAAAAATTGAGACTACATTTGCTGTCTTCCATACTACAGGTAGTCGCCCTGTTTCAATAGATGTGTTGGAGATTGTTGTTAGTAGTACACATAGCGCCTCTGCGAGATGTTATTCGGCCCCATCGCCTTTGAGGTATCTAGGTCACTCAGCAGCCTCTTCACTTCTTCCTCAGATGTATGTATTGTGTACAACACTTGATGGTGTACCCCACCTCTCCGCCTTTCTGGAGACCCTTCTGTCTCCTCTGTGAACACTTCTTTGTATCTCATGTTGAGTTCCTCAAATACTTCACGGTCGTTTCTTGTGATCTCTCCTGCTTCCTTCCTCAGCCTGATTACCTGGTCCTTGACTTGTTTTCCTCCTGATGTGGATGTACAACAGCTTCGGGTCAGATTTGGCTTTCGCTGCTATGTCATTTTCATATTGTCATTGGGCTTCCCCTCTTACCTGCTCATATTCATTTCTGGCTCTACGACTGCTCTCCTTATTCTCCTGGGTCCTTTACCTTCTATACTTCTTCCATTCTCTAGCACACTTGGTTTTGGCCTCTCTACACTTTTGGGTGAACCAAGGGCTCATCCTGGCTTTCTCGTTATTTCTGTTACCCTTGGGTACAAACCTCTCGTCAGCTTCCTTGCATATTGTTGTCACATATTCCATCATCTCGTTTACTGACTTCCCTGCCAGTTCTCTGTCCCACTGAACTCAGTTCAGGAAGTTCTTCATGGCTGCATAATCCCCTTTCTTGTAGTTTGGCTTCATTCGTCTGGCTCTTCCTGCTTCCCCCTCCACTTGTAACTCTACAGTGTATTCGAAGCTTGAAACCACATGATCGCTGGCTCCAAGGGATCTTTCATTTGTGATGTCCTCAATATCTTCACTACTCAAGGTGTTTACTAGGTCTAATCTCGCTGGTTCATCCTCTCCTCTCCCTCGCTGGTAGTGTCCTTACGTGTTGGTACATGAAATTTTCCAGTACCACCTACATCATCTTAGGCCTCCACATTCCTTAGCCCACATGTGGCTCCAAATTCTTCCAATCGATTTCCTTGTGGTTGAAGTCACCCATGATCAGTAGCTTTGCCATGCTCGCAAGAGCCCTTCTGGCCACTTCAGCCAGTGTGTCAACCATCGCTCTATTACTCTCATAACATTCTTGCCTTGGCCTCCTGCTGTTCTGTGGTTGGTTATACATCACTGTAATTACCACCTTGGAACCTCCAGACTGAAGCGTTCCTACTATGTAATCTCTTGCTTCTCCTCTGTCTCCTCTCTCCAGCTCATAAAAATCCCATCGGTTTTTGATCAGCAGTGCAACTCTTCCTCCCCCCTCTGTTCCCTCTGTCTTTCCTCAGGATCTTATATCCCGTTGGAAAGATGGCATCTGTTATCATACCTGTGAGGTTGGTTTCTATGAGAGCTCTGATGTCCGGTGATTCCTCTTTGACTCTTTCGTGCCACTCCTCTTACTTATTTGTTATTCCATCAGCGTTGGTGTACCATACCTTCAGCTTCCTCTCCAACACTGTGTTTTAGGGGGTCTGTGAGGGTGGGGGACTTGGCAGTGTACTGCAGGATTCTATAACGGAGTGTCGGGTGGGGCTGTGAGTGCGGATTGTGGTTTATGTTGGGATAGCGTGATTGGTTGTGGGGTGTTAGTTACCATTTTGTCCTAGGCACATGTCAATTAGACACTAGGCCTGTTGTATGTATGTGTGTTTGTGTGTGTGTAAGGAAACACTTCGAAATGTTTCTGCCCCACCGGGAATTGAACCCGGCCCCTCCGTGCGTGAAGCGAGAGCTTTACCCACTAGGCCAACGGGGGCGTGTGAGAGTGTGAGTGTGTGTACTCACCTAGTTGTACTCACCTAGTTGTGGTTGCAGGGGTCGAGTCATAGCTACTGGGTCACTCTCCCTTCGCCATGAGCCTTATCATAACTCTTCTTGAAGCTATGAATGGATCCTGCCTCCACTACATCACTTCCCAAGCTATTCCTCTTCCTGACCACTCTGTGACTGAAGAAATACTTCCTAACATCCCTGTGATTCATCTGAGTCTTCAACTTCCAATTGTGTCCCCTTGTTGTTGTGTCCCATATCTGAAACATTCTGTCTCTGTCCACCTTGTCAATTCCTCTCAGTATTTTATGTATAGTTATCATGTCCTCCCTATCTCTCATGTCCTCCAGTGTCGTCAGGTCGATTTCCCTTAACCTCTCCTCGTAGGACATACCCCTTATCTCCGGGACTAGTCTTGTTGCAAACCTTTGCACTTTCTTTAGTTTATTTATGTGCTTGGCTAGGTGTGGGTTCCTAATTAGTGCTGCATACTCTAGTATGGGCCTAACGTACACAGTGTACAGGGTTCAGAACGATTCCTTATTAAGATGTCAAAATGCTGTTCTTAAGTTTGCTAGGCACCCGTATGCTGCAGCAGTTATTTGGTTGATGTGCGCCTCAGATGTCCCTGGTGTTATACTCACCCCCAGATCTTTTTCCTTGAGTGAGGTTTGTAGTTTCTGGCCCCCTAGACTGTACTCCGTCTGCAGTCTTCTTTACCCTTCCCCAATCTTCATGACTTTGCACTTGGTTGGGTTCAACTCCAGGAGCCAATTTTTGGACCAGTCCTGCAGCCTGTCTAGATCCCTTTGTAGTTCTGCCTGGTCCTCGTCCGATTGAATTCTTCTCATCAGCTTCACATCATCTGCAAACAGGGACACTTCGGAGGCTATTCCTTCCGTCATGTCGTTCACAAATACCAGAAACAGCACCGGTCCTATTACTAACCACTGTGAAACCCCACTCGTCACAGGCGCCCACTCTGACACCTCGCCACGTACCATGACTCGCTGCTGTCTTTCTGACAGGTATGTGAATGTGTGTTTGTGTACTCACCTATTTGTACTCACCTATTTGTGGTTGCAGGGGTCGATTCATAGCCCCTGGCCCCGCCTCTTCACTGATTGCTACTAGGTCCTCTCTCTCCCTGCTCCATGAGCTTCATCAAACCTCGTCTTAAAACTATGTATGGTTCCTGCCTCCAATAAGGCACTTTCTAGGCTATTCCACATCCTGACAACTATGTGACTGAAGAAATACTTCCTAACATCCCTTTGACTCATACGAGTCTTCAACTTCCAATTGTGACGCATTGTTTCTGTGTCCCCTCTCTGGAACATCCTGTCTCTGTCCACCTTATCTATTCCTCTCAGTATTTTATATGTCGTTATCATGTCTTCCCTAACCCTCCTGTCCTCCAGTGTTGTCAGGCCGATTTCCCTTAACTTTTCTTCGTAGGACAATCCCCTTAGCTCTGGAACTAACCTTGTCGCAAACCTTTGCACTTTCTCTAATTTCTTGACGTGCTTGACCAGGTATGGGTTCCAAACTGGTGCTGCATACTCTAGTATGGGCCTGTCGTACACGGTGTACAGTGTCTTGAACGATTCCTTACTAAGTTATCGGAACGCTATTCCCAGGTTTGCCAGTCGCCCGTATGCTGCAGCAGTTATCTGGTTGATGTGTGCTTCCGGAGACGTGCTTGGTGTTATACTCAACCCAAGATCTTTCTCCTTGAGTGAGGTTTGCAGTCTTTGGCCACCTAGCCTATACTCTGTCTGCGGTCTTCTTTGCCCTTCCCCGATCTTCATGAGTTTGCATTTTTCGGGGTTAAATTCGAGAAGCCAGTTGCTGGACCAGCTGTCCAGCATGTCCAGGTCTCTTTGAAGTCCTGCCTGATCCTCATCTGATTTTATTTTTCTCATTAATTTCACACCATCTGCGAACAGGGACACTTCTGAGTCTATCCCGTCCGTCATGCCATTCAGATATACCAAGAATAGCACTTGTCCTAGGACTGACCCCTGTGGGACCCCGCTCGTCACAGGCGCCCACTGTGGTACGTACCATGACCCGTTGTTGCCTCCTTGTCAGGTATTCTCTGGTCCATTGCAGTGCCCTTCCTGTTATACACGCCTGATCCTCTAGCTTCACTAATCTCTTGTGAAGAACTGTGTGTGTATGTGTGAAAGAGAGATGGTGTATGATAGAGAGTGTGTGAGAGTGTGAAGGAGTGTGAGAGTGTGTGAGAGTGGGAAGGAGTGTGAGAGTGTGTGAGAGAGTAAGAGAGAGAGAAAGTGAGTGAGTATATATGTCTACCTGGAGGGTGTTCTGGTGGGTCAACGACCCCGCGGCCTTATCTTTGACCAGGTCTCCGGGTGGATCAGGGTCCAATCAACCAGGCCGTTACTGCTAGAAACACGTAGACCAACGTACGAATCACAGCCCGGCTGTGGTTCATAGGTGTCTGTCCACCTCTCTCTTGAAGACAGCCAGGAGTCTATTGGTAATTCCCCTTATGCCTGGTGGGAGGCTGTTGAACAGTCTTGGTCCCCGGACACTCAATGTGTTTTCTCTTAGTGTACTCATGGCTCCCCTCCCACGGTACCCCGTGGCCTGGTGGCAAAAGCTCTTTCTTCACATGGTGAGGGTCTGGGTTCGATTCCCGGCAAGGGTGAAAACATTGGACGTGTTTCCTTACACCGGTTGTCTATGTTCACCTATCAGTAAAATGGGTACATGGGTTTTAGTCGACTGGTGTGGGTCGCATCCTGGGACAAAACTGACCTAATTTGCCCGAAATGCTCTGCATAACAAAGGGCTTTCTATATAGTAGTATGTCATTGATGTCAGCTAGGACTGTCTGCCATGTACATGTACTTGTAGTAAATAAAGATATTATTATTATTATTATTATTATTATTATTATTATTATTATTATTACTATTATTATTTCATTAGAGGTATGTTGCACCGTCTGCCTAGTGTTTTGCTTTCGTAGGGAGTGATTTTTGTGTGCAGATCTGGGACCAATCCTAGGGTTTTCCAGGTGTAGGTTATGATGCATCTCTCTCGCCTGCGCTCCAGTGAGTATAGGTCAATGACCCCGAACGATCCCAGTAATCAAGGTTCTTGATTGAGCTTACATGTGCAGTGAAGGTTCTCTCTACATTTTCTAGATTTCCGATTTCACTTGCCTTGAATGGAGTTGTTAATGTAAAGCAGTATTCCAGCCTAGAGAGAACAGGTGATTTAAAAAGGATCATCATTGGCTTGGCATCCCTTGTTTTGAGGGTTCTCATTATCCATCGTATCATTTTCCTAGCACGTGTGATAGTGACGCTGTTGTGATCCCTGAAGGTGAGATTCTCTGACACTTACACACCTTCCGAGCTCGAGGACCTCCCTGCCATCATCACTGCTGGGCTGCCTCTGCAAAAAAAATTTACTCAGTTTCCCGGATAATAAAATATAACTAGGAAAGATTGGTTATGGTTTACAGCTTCCCAATAATTGAATCAGATCTATTATAAACAGGTAAAACAGACTGTGGATGTACGGTGGAATATCAGCAAAAATCGAATATTTTCTCTATTAATTAATACTGAGCTCAGTTTTAAACTACTTTCAGTCCTGAAACCTCTCAAAATAATCTCAATTTCAGTGTTTTCCATTCCATAAAATGATTCCCGAAATTGCCAATAAACTAATAATAACCATATGAGAAAACACCTCGTGTTCGCTATTTTAAATCATACACATTTTCACTGTTTTATTTTTCTCTTAATGCACCAAGTGGGGCAGGATTGTTTTTATACTTTGTACAAACATTTCACAGAACCATAATTCCATATATAGGCTAAAATTTAGCGCTCACAACATATCTGAGTAAGCTGAGCTCATGACGTAGATCTACGTCGGGGACCGTGACCTCAGTGATATTATTTATCAAGCATGAAAATCTTTTCAATAGTTTCCTTGTTAAGTCATGTGGGCATCATTACAGAAGACGTTCTTTCAATGAAGATAATGCTGAAAAGCGTCAATATGAATATCCAATAAATAACAAAACACGGCACAATACCGTGACTGGAACAATACATACACAACCCGTACATATAAAAATAGAGGAGCTTACGACGACGTTTCGGTCCGTCTTGGACCATTTACAAAGTCACACTGTGACCATTTATAAAGTCACAGTGTGATTTTGTAAATGGTCCAAGTCGGACCGAAACGTCGTCGTAAGCTCCTCTCTTTTTATATGTGCGGGTTGTGTGTGTATTGAATATCCAAATTTGCCACGTGATTAAATTCCCTACCAATGAGGTTTCAGACTTATTTTTTAGTCTGTTTTACTTATCAGACGCTTTGTAATGAATCAATGATTGCTGTACACAAAGGAGGCATATCGCAGGACCCCCTAGGCACATAGTTTACCACCTACTGATTCTTAATTATATAGACACTGATATACAATAACAACAAATTATTGAAAAGAACACATACCTAACACCATTAACTGGATAAATCCATCGTTTTTTTTCAAAATGTCTTCATAATGAAGTTACTAAGGTGGTGATGAGAATTACACAAGGTAAACAATAAGTATTTTTATTGATAAAAAGGCTTCGTCAGTCGAATACAGGGATGGAATACAATCTCAGACACAGTAGACGATAACTATGATACTCATGAGTTGCATATGTCTGTTACTCATCTAGTGATTCTTAAGTCTTTGATGCCAGTATTCATGAAATTGTTCCATAATACACTGAGTGTCATCTCCCCTGGAATGGATTTCTCATGAAGTACATATATAACTGCATTGTTTACTAGCTGAAATTTCGCACTATCGTGAAAGTAAAAACTTGCTTACATAAAGCTTCACGTGGATTCATATCAGGGTCAACTAGGAGGCAATCTTGCAATTGCATCAGTATGAACCAGGCTTTACTATGATGGCAACACCACACTTCCACCAGGGTGAACCATGGCTCATATGGCAACCACACACCTCCACCAGGGTGAACCATGGCTCATATGGCAACCCCACACCTCCACCAGGATGAACCATGGCTCATATGGCAACCACACACCTCCACCAGGGTGAACCATGGCTCATATGGCAACCACACACTTCCAGCAGGGTGAACCATGGCTCATATGGCAACCACACACCTCCAGCAGGGTGAACCATGACTCATATGGCAACCACACACCTCCACCAGGGTGAACCATGGCTCATATGGCAACCACACTCCTCCACCAGGGTGAACCATGGCTCATATGGCAACCACACACCTCCACCAGGATGAACCATGGCTCATATGGCAACCACACACCTCCACCAGGGTGAACCATGGCTCATATGGCAACCACACACCTCCACCAGGGTGAACCATGGCTCATATGGCAACCACACACCTCCACCAGGGTGAACCATGGCTCATATGGCAACCACACACCTACACAAGGATGAATCAAGGTTCAATATGTTATAATACACGCACATTTATACCAGTATGAACCTATGTACAATAGGCGGCAATCCCACACCAGCACCAGGATGAGCCAGGGATCACCTGGTAAAGAAGTTGCTTGAGGAGATCAATCTTCATCCTCAGACATGTACTTGAGATTCATCAAGGACTCATGAAGAGTCTTAGGCAATTTCTACCAAGTCTGAGGGACTGATCACCTCAAACCTCTTCACCTCTTCCTCCATCTCCAGTAATTATTCTCTGTATTTAATTGATAAAGCCACTGGATGGCAAAACGTGTCCTCAATAAAGATAAAATGTGTTACGCATGTCTTATTCATCTACGCGGAATTTAACGTAAACAATTGATGGTGACGCATCACTCCTGCCCCAAATCTCTGTCACAAGACGTGAGTTTCTTTTATATATTTTTTTTTTACACAGTGGTATTATAAGGTTAGCTTAAAGGTTCTTACCTTTATTTACAAACTAATAGCTGTTATTTACATCAGCTCATTTTAATTGTTAAGTAACATACAAATCGGGAACAAGATGAAGTTGAGCCATCTGTGGGCCAGCTATTACATGGTTAACTGACTTTATTTCGTTGAAGTCATAATATTGTATGAACATGTTGCAGACTCGAATAATCCTAGGAATAAATGATCTTAAATGAAGTGATGTTCTTGAGAAGGGTCCCGCTCGAGTGTAGTTATTGTTTGCTTCTTGTCTTGTTGTGTAGAACCACTCAAGGGAGGTTCCTTGACGCTGGTGAGGGGCTCTTGATCTAGAGGATTTGGATCTATGCTCCGGTTTTCTGAATTGAGCCAGAATTCCTTCCATCACCCCCCACATGCGCTGTATAATCATACGGGTTTAGCGCTCCCCATGATTATGATTATAATTGTTGTGGTGAAGCTCATTTATCGCTGTCCATGGAGTGAAGACCATTGTCGTACCTTGACAATATTGACCTTGTACATAAGAGTAAGACCACCTTTATCCCTTCGGTGTTGAAGGCTCTGCTAAAATTACAGATATGTTCAATCTGACTCTAGGTGAAAGATGAATCATCGTGCTTTGTTCCATATTCTGTCAAGAAGTTGCAGATGTAAAGAATCTCTACTGCTGAAGAGATGCGACATATGCCTAAGTGCTGTAAGCTTCCTAGCCTCTTTGCAAGATTTACAACGTGATTCTTCATAGCCAGTTTGTAGTCAAATTTCACCCCAAACATAGCAACTTAATTCCCGGGTACCAACAGTCTCCTATTCATTCTTACCATTGCAATTGCATTACCATCACTGTGCCTAGAGACCATCATCATTTGTGTTTTTTTTAAGGAACAAATGTGACCTGCCATTGTTTTCCCAAGGCTAACATAGCTGTCAGTTGGTGACTGATATAACTTAAAGCAACTGGCATTTCATCTCTTAAATAAGTAAATGTTAGAATAAAGTCATCTGCATAGGCATGGGATTCTGGGATGAGTTGAAGGTCATTGAAGAAGGCATTCCATAACAATTACCCAAGTACTCTACTGGTGTTCCCTGTGGAACACCAGTAGAGTGTTTTGCAGACTGTCCCGTTGAGAACTGCGCTTAGAGATTTACCTTGAAGGTAATCACTAAGGCGGCATAGCCAGCGACTCCTAGTGTTTGCAGTTTTGCCAAGAGTCCCTGGTGCCATAGTCTGTCATAAGCAACAATATCCAGAGATTCTATACAGCTGACCTCTTGGATTCATCCAGTGACTGGTGCTCCATAGTGGAGCAGCAGATTGACCTTTTCTGAAGCCATATTGATGGTCACAAAAACGCTGTCTTCTGCCGTAAGATTATTGTCTGAAGAATCTTGCCAGTGATTGACAGGAGTAGTTGTTGATTTCCGCTTTGCTTCTCTTTTTGTGAACAGGGATCACATTTGCCGCTTTCCTCAGCTATCCACAGTTATTGCGGAGGTTTCCTTGCTGGATCAGGAAATTGCATCATGGCCGCAAAGTGTTCAACAAAGAGGTCAGCTTTCTCCTGACTGCTAGCAGAGATAGTCCCATCCTGCCGATTTAGAGGTGGAATAATTGCATCAGGTGAATAATCTTGTCTGTCCTTGGCCAAGGACCATCAGCATGTCAGTTTTCTTTTTGTGTCATCCTCCCATCTAGAGATGTCCCACTTTTTTACTTCTTCCACTTAGCAACAGACTGGCTTGTGCAGGTTCCTGTTATAGGCAGCGGTATGCATTTTATATCTTCTCTAATCCCTGTATTAGCAGTAGGAGCCTATCGACAACGAACACCGAACCAAGGCTGATCTGAAGGCTTCGTCACATACTACCGGTGAGGGATTTGTTTTTGTTGGAGATTACGGATGTGTTCAGTGGAGGCATTCACTTGGTTATCAACATCACCTTGGAGAAAAACATTCCAATCAGAGGCAGCGACCTCAGAAAAAGGGCTGGCCAGTTTCCTCTTTATTGTTGAGATTATACAATATGCTTTTCATGCCTCTTAAAATAAATTGAACTTTCACACTCGCATAAACATGAAACTTTTTTGGAAAAGAATGACAGTTAAAGAAAAACTTGATTTGCATCGCCTATAGAACAGGACACTTTGTTCAATACCCAGAGGTGGACAACAAGCATATAAAATAACGGCAAGGGTGAGGTGTGAGACAGGAGCACTGCAGAGGTTACCAATAGTGGTTATCTGGGAAATATTGCAAGAAATACACATATCAGAAGAGTGGAAAAATAAAGTCACTGGCTGGAGATGCACCTCCTTAATAGATATCCTAGTTACCACGTACGTATTTTTTTTTTACTCAGAGACACTGCAAAAGGACTACCAGTCCTGGTGTGCACCTCCTGCCTTATTGTTACCACCGATCCTTGTTGGATCAGGAACTTGCATTTTGGTAGCAAAGTGTTCGGCAAAGAGGTCCGCTTTCTCTTGACTACTAGTAGAGGTGGTCTCTGTCGATTTAGAGGAGGACTAAGATCATCAGGCAGATAACCTTGTCTGTCCTTGACCAGGGACCACCAGGTTTTGGAGCCCACTCTACCTGATGCTGCTTTCTTTTTGTGTCCACTTCCCATTTAGAGATTGCCCTCTTTTGAACTTCTCTCTCTCTCTCTCTCTCTCTCTCTCTCTCTCTCTCTCTCTCTCTCTCTTCTTCTATCTTTCTTCTTCTCTTTTTCCCTCTTCTCTGCAATTTGCACCTTCTCTTCCTTTGTCGTAAAGGTATGTATAGTATTTGGGGCATATTTCAAGTGTCAAGAATAATGTGTCGTTCTTGGAATGATATTTGTTTTTATCCAGGAGAGTACGACATCTCGTAGACATTGGATAGTCATAGTGACAAACTCCAGCACAATCGAAAGCCGACACACGATTTTTCTGATGGCCTCATTTTATTGTGCTCAGGTTGGGGATCATTTCGATGTCAGCGATAACAATTGACTTGGTTGCTACTGCATCTGTAATGGAGTTTGTAACTGGCATAGCAATTCTAATTGGTAGATATAGACTTAATGTACAGATCCTAAGCATTTGGCTACCCTTCCCACTAGTTGACAAGGCTTATATTGGCCGTGAGGCTGAGTGAGTGGTGTTGGTGGAGCATCGAAGGCACAAGTAGGGTTCAGAAACCAAAAAAAAAAAAAAATAGCAGTGGATTTAAAACAAAATAACTTAACTCTATTTTGCTCTTATTATTATGAATCACTTATCATTAGACTCTTAACCAAAGTTAAAAACAGCCACCTGGACCTCAGTAACGCAGTTGTCTACATGAGAGAGACCTCCCGGAGTCCATGACCAAACTCCAAGAACACGAACATGTGTGATGGACAACGCCTGTGTAGAACATACTGACAACAACGCACACTGTATGTCCTGTAATGACTCCCCGCAGATCATCAGTGTATGAAAGAAAACACGACGTAGATGCATGGAAGCTGCTTTGATATGTACTCAGTGTACTATTCAACAGAATCAAGAGGCATACATATTATTCAAACCATAAGTTCATCTTCTACATAAGCAAATCATCGAAAGTATACCAGAGCACATAAGGAGAGGTTGTACTCCAGCAGTGTTCCCTCATACCAGAACACACAAGGAGAGGTAGTACTCAAGCAGTGTTCCCTCATACCAGAGCATACAAGGAGAGGTAGTACTCCAGCAGTGTTCCCTCATACCAGAGCACACAAGGAGAGGTAGTAATCCAGCAGTGTTCCCTCATACCAGAGCACACAAGGAGAGGTAGTACTCCAGCAATGTTCCCTCATATCAGAGCACACAAGGAGAGGTAGTACTCAAGCAGTGTTCCCTCATACCAGAGCACACAAGGAGAGGTAGTACTCAAGCATTGTTCCCTCATACCAGAGCACACAAGGAGAGGTAGTACTCAAGCAGTGTTCCCTCATACCAGAGCACACAAGGAGAGGTAGTACTCCAGTAGTGTTCCCTCATACCAAAGCACACAAGGAGAGGTAGTAATCCAGCAGTGTTCTCTCATACCAGAGCACACAAGGAGAGGTAGTACTCCAGCAGTGTTCCCTCATACCAGAGCACACAAGGAGGGAGTAGTACTCCAGTAGTGTTCCCTATCTCATATTGCACTCACACCGTGACCTCACTGCCCAGCCACTCACCTGATTGCAGAAGGAACTCTGGTCACATATCTACGAATTTAGAAAAAACGTCCCTCGTATGTTTAGACAAAAAATAATTAATAGGAAGCAACAAATGATTTACACATATCACTGAGATGGATTTGAAGTATCAGGTATTCCCGATGAGGGACACATGAGAGGCTGCTTGATTTATTTTTAATTCCTCCGACTTTTCGTTTTTATTTTGCTCATAATTCGACTTATGCATAAAATAATGTGAATTTTTTATTGTCGCTCAATCACTTGAAATAAATTTATGTTTACCTCTTCTCAACGGCTTCAATATTTAACAGCTGATGGATCTCAGGGTCAGGATACTACCTAATTATTATTATTATAATCAAAAGAAGCGCTAAACCACAGGGGTTATACAGCGATTCTACCTAATAAGTTTTGGTTGCTTGCACATAAATTTGTTAATATAGTAAAATATTTAAAATATTTTTGATATGAATGTAGATTATTTTAATAGAATATAAATGAGAAAAGAAAACCGAAAACAAGACAATAAATCGCTTCTTTACGGCTTATTAAACTTAACTTTGAAAGACTTCTATTTGCAGAACATTTCTCGTTTCTTTCTCCAAAGTTATGTTTGTAACTCGAGAACGCCTTATTCGATCGGCTTCAGATTTTCAGTGTTGGTGCACTGGATGTAGGGCAAGATTCACAACACTACTTGCACGAGTGGGTACTTGCACGAGTGGGTACTTGCACGAGTGGGTACTTGCACGAGTGGGTACTTGCACGAGTGGGTACTTGCACGAGTGGGTACTTGCACGAGTGGTACTTGCACGAGTGGGTACTTGCACGAGTGGGTACTTGCACGAGTGGGTACTTGCACGAGTGGGTACTTGCACGAGTGGGTACTTGCACGAGTGGGTACTTGCACGAGTGGGTGCCCATGGACAATGTTCCATGGCATATTTTCAGATTCTGCTTCCGTTTAATAACTGGAGGAAAACCTCGTCTGATCAGCTTCAAAATTAAGACACTGAAGAAGATTGTTGTTGTTAATACAGTCACCAGGTGTTGTTAATGCAGTCACCAGGTGTTGTTAATGCAGTCACCAGGTGTTGTTAATGCAGTCACCAGGTGTTGTTAATGCAGTCACCAGGTGTTGTTAATGCAGTCACCAGGTGTTGTTAATGCAGTCACCAGGTGCTGTTAATGCAGTCACCAGGTGTGTTAATGCAGTCACCAGGTGTTGTTATTGCAGCCACCAGGTGTTATATTGCCACCGTAAATCTTGAAATGGTATAGTATTATTTACATTATTGTATTATTTTGCCTTGATTCTGGTGAGGTGTTCTTGATCCAAGGAAGTGTACTTATTCTTCCTTCCTTTGCTTGAATCCAATCTGAAGGCATCATATTCAACAGACGCTGTGTGACCCTTACTGGTTTTGCGCTTTTTGCTGATTAAAATACAGCAATTGTGAACTGCATCAATGTTTAACACCTGAATTATTTAATGATATGAATGCAAATTTTTTGGGGTTAAAGCTTTGAAAATGCACATTTTAATTATGTGCAATAACTGGAGAATGCTTCTTCTGGTCGTCTTTAAACTTTGTGTCAAGATTTTCCTAACGGGAAAATCTGCCTAAATTTTAGGTTGCATACCTTTTTTTAATATGATATTTTTTTTTAAACAAATTGATTTCTGTGAAACAACTGGATCAGCAGTAAATCACAGTGTGACATTACACTTTATGTTACCAAAGTTTTAATATAACTTATTGATAGTATTTTATTCAATGCATACTTTTTAAATGTTAAACGCTGGTAAATCTTAGGTAGAAAAAAACTGGATTTATTTTGATATGTTATGGTCCTATTATGTGTTGTCTGGAAGAAACTGGAAAAAATTGAATATGGATATTCATGCTTTAATTTCTGTTTGCCTCATGCAAGTTGCTTCACCTTCTATGCTGATAACTTGATGATGCAACTTCAAACTTAAGGTGCTGGGGTATTATAGCATATTGATCTCTGATATTATGAGAGAATTCCTTTTCAGTTTGCCTTCTTAGTGAAAGGTTTGAATTAGTTTTGGATTATGTTTGTCCTATTTTTTATTTTTTTATTGAAGAAATGTTCGTGTGCCATGACGTACAGTTGTCTGGGTCATGGAATACAGGGATACCTTTCTCGAATCGCACAGCGACTGAAATCCCTATAATATTCATAACAATTAACACTAGTATGAGAAAAAAAAAGGAAGTACAATTCACTTTAATAATTATTGAATATTACCCTAATATTTAAGTAAATCATGCAAAGGCTTTAGTGTGAATGTATAACTTTAACAGTTTTAAATTACTTGATGTATATGTATTTCGTAGAAAAAGCTATTCAACTTGATATAAATGCAAATTCATGTTGCTGTAAATGCAAATTCATGTTGCTGTAAATGCAAATTCATGTTGCTGTAAATGCAAATTCATGTTGCTGTAAATGCAAATTCATTTTGTTTTGTTGGATCAATAAAACAAAATGCAAAAGGTGTAGTTTCTGAGCAGAGTTGTTCACTAAGTCAGCATGTTGAAGGTAGCGATCCTGAGAGAAGACTCACTCATAGACAGACATGGAACAACATCGTTCAGGAACTGGTTGCGACATCCTGGAAGAGATATTTCAGAATTTCTGCTGTGACAATTTGGATGGTAGGACTGGATCTACCAAAGGCAAAGCTGCCTTAATAATACTGTTGTGACCGCTTGTAAGGCAGGGGTGGGGCTACAGGAAGGACGGCGCCCTGGGGCTGGTAACCCCCGTGGTCAGAGACGAAGGTAATCTCAACAGGCACTCCATCAGGGGACGTGTATCTGTCAGATGTCATGCAATTTTCATTCAATTATAATATTCAGAATATGTAACTTACATTTATTTAATTCGCATAAATCTTGAAGTGCACTGTAAAATACTCACCACTTTTTAGCAATGTATCCAAAATGTATCCAATTTCATTCCATACTTGTAAATATTCACCTCTACCAACTATTTTCACTAAATGTTTGCGACGCTAACTGGAACCAAACTGGACAATGTATACGCACCTCCAACCGCCCTTTGTGATCTGGCCGTCATTTTGGCTGCCGTACTCCTGCCGTGTGATGCCGTCGCTGGTCTCGTACTGGAAGTTATACTCGCCGTACCCATTCTGTGTCCTCTCGTCCTTCACGATGTCGGGCACATTGAATGACTGACCAGACTGACTGTAGGTGGGGCGAGGGTCGCCAGCTGTCTTGGCGACGAGGACAACAAGCACCTAGACAGTTAAATAAAATGACTACATGTTTATTGTTTGATAGAAGCTAAGTGATACAAATAACAAAAAGGCACAATACCGTGACTGGAACAATACACAGATATCTCGCACATAGGGGAGAGGAGCTTATCACGACGTTTCAGTCCGACTTGGACCATTTACAAAGTCACACTAACAAAAAGTATGTTGTTGTTGTAGATTTGCCGGTACTGCCGGCCCGGGTCTTCTCCAAATGGTGACCCGGCATTGGCTCCCAGGGATGGGAGTGTCTTGAGAGATGTCTATGTCTTGCTTGGTGTCGATGGCTCCCAGGGAAGGGAGTGTCTTGGAGGCATGTCAGCGGTTACCATTTTGTCCTAGGCACATGTCTATTAGACACTAGGCCTGTTGTATGTATGTGTGTGTGTGTGTGTGTGTAACGAAACACTTCGAAATGTTTCGGCCCCGCCGGGAATTGAACCCGGGCCCTCCGTGCGTGAAGCAAGAGCGCTAGCCACCATGCCATCGGGGCGTGTAAGCGGTGATCAGCTGACGATGCAAGGGCGGCTGGATGAGGCTGCAACAGCAGGCAAGTCAGGAAAGGCCAAGGATGCAGTGATAACAGGGTCGATTGGAGCCACACCCCAGCTTTAGCTAAATAGCAAAGTGCTGGGGAAACTTAGCTTCTCGGTGAGTGGTCAATGGGAAGCTTCTATTCAGCGAATTGTTCAGGTGAACCATTCTGTAGTGTTCTGAACTTCTGGGAGATTTGATCAATTGCAAGTGGGTTTGTGAAGTCGGTAATGTGATGTGAGAGGAATTGGAGTGTTTGTTCTAGTGAGCACCTGTTCCAGGTGAACTTAACAGTTCCATTCTTCAGTCGATGGGGGACTTCTGTGCATACATTGTGTCTCTAAATTGTTCAGTGGTGTAGAAGAAGATACCAGGTGTATCAATGAATGAGGATTCAATATCATCGTCTGAGGGGCTGACAGCAGTAGCAGCAGCAGCAATAGCAATAGCAATATTAGCAGCAGCAGTAGCAGGGGTGTCTCTGGCCTGAAGTTTGTTCAGGAATCCGGGAATATTGATTGCTTCAGCTAGAAATTTAGTTCTCTTAGCTGGTGGGTGTTGGTGGAGTGGAGCGTGTCCACACCCGAATGTGACGTCCTCGGTCTCTGATTGGTGCATGACAGTGGTGGTGGAAGGAGCTGGTGGTCTCTCAGTGGTAGGAGTCGGCGCCGGCTCAGTCTCTGGTTGATCTGTTTCCATGGTGGAGAGCGGAGCTTGAGGTGTTGTTGGTGGTGGAGGCGGTGGAGTGGAAATGTTGACTGTACTCACCTATTTGTACTCACCTATTTGTGGTTGCAGGGGTCGAGTCATAGCTCCTGGCCCCGCCTCTTCACTGATTGCTACTAAGTCCTCTCTCTCCCTGCTCCATGAGCTTTATCAAACCTCGTCTTAAAACTATGTATGGTTCCTGCCTCCACTACGTCGCTTTCTAGGCTATTCCACTTCCTGAATGGCCACGCTGAGGCGCTGGAACATGAAAGTGGCTGCCCTTGGGTCCCTGGTGGTGTCGATGAGTCTGGAACCCAGTTCTTTAAGGAAGCATGTTGCACTCTTTCCCCATGCTCCCAAGGTCTCCGATCCCACTGGGACAAATTGATACTGTTGGTTTATGTCCCTGTACTTGCCGATCTTGTACTCCTCCCTGTGGTCAGCAGCTCCTTCCTGTCGCCCGACACTGTGAAGGATGTAGGTGTCAGCCAGTGTCGACACACAGGTATAGTCCCATGCTAAGAGCTTGCCATTCTTCCAAGGATAGATGGTGATCCCGTCAGGGCGGTTTGCTGGGATGTGGGTATTGTTGGCTGCTAGTGATCGGGGCTCTCTCTCTGCTGGGCATCCAGGATATATATATATATATATATATATATATATATATATATATATATATATATATATGTCGTGCCGATTAGGTAAAACTTGCGATTTTGGCTTAAATAGCAACGCTCACCTTGCCATATAAGACAAGTGAAAATTTGTGTATGCAATAATTTCGCCAAAATCATTCTGAACATAACGAAAAGAATATATTTCATTGTGTTTGATTATTATTAAATTAATGTTAACGTATCTAAAATATATTTAGTTGGGTTAGGCTAAATTAAATTGCGCTTGTTGTAATAAGGTTAGGTAGGTTTTCAAAGTTTCTCTTGGTACAAAATTATATATTCTTACATTAACATAAATGAAAAATATATATGTTTAAACGTATAAGATAAAATTTTAGAAAGGACTTAATTTTAGATGAGTTCTTGCTAATTGACCAGTTTTACCTAATCGGCACGACATATATATATATATATATATATATATATATATATATATATATATATATATATATATATATATATATATATATATATATATATATATATATATATATATATATATAACAGTGGATGGTCCACTAACACGCGATCCTCTAACACATTTTCTCTATCACAATACTGCAAAATTGCTTCATGTTTTTGATGAACACCAAGTAGCCCATTTGGTAACACACTCATCTCACATACAGTGTGTCCGTGGTTCAGTCCTCGGTACACGTGGAAACAATGAGTGTGTTTCCTTATGACTCCTACTGTCCCTGGGGACAAAATTAACCTAAGTTACCCGAAATTCTCTGCATAAGCATGGGCTCTCTATACAGTATGCAAGCAAGGTCTGTTTAAGTTGTGTCATGTACTTATAAAAATAAAAATGATTATTATTATTATTAATATTAAAATTTGACTAGCATGGTGCCACTTCTGAAGGGAAATTTTGTAGCGCTGTGAGCTGGACTTCAGGATTTCTACCTTCCATTTCGTGGGCTCGCGGGTAGCCTGCCTCTGGGTCAGGATATTGTCTTCATAGTGGTGGCCTAGCTTCTTCCCCTGTCTATCATCCCACATCTCAATGGTCCTTATGTCTCATACTATGCTCGGATATGTGTTTGTGATTAAATTAGTTGATTCCTGCATATCAATCAGTGTTTGCAATGTTTTCATATCATTTGTAACATATGTGGTCAGATTTGGTCATGCTGGAGGCAATGTTTATATACAAACTGAGAGGACAAACACGAACTGCACTTGTCCATGAGAGGGACTCACCCTCTGCTTATCTTCCTTTGGATAATAAAGGTTAAACAATGAAAGGAACCTGGATGTAATGTATATACACAACCTATTTTGTATATATTTGTGCATCTGTTTGGTTGGTACACTCCTATTTTGTTAATAAAGAAACTAGGAAATGTGTGAGGCTTTATTGTTCTGGTGGAGGTGTTAAAGTCTAACAATACTCAAGTATTCGACCCTACTCTTTCCTACATTATTTTTATTATTCAGAATGCAAGGGAAATTATAATTTTCTCATATTGGAGCATTCTAGTAGATCATTTCACAGCAGTGAGATGGACACAATAGCCCTAGGGCCATCACAACTCTCAACTCAACAATAACATCATGCTCAGAACCTTGAGAAGCTTCTCTCGTCACTAACACGGGTGTTACGTTCATGAAAAATGTAAGTCAAAATCGAACTGTGAGAAATTAAAGTACATCTAATGGAGCAGTGGCAAACATACAGGAGAAAATGCGCTGAGTGTTCACTGTGAAATTCAATAAGTTAAATCACTCACAACAATGGAGAAACAGGCGACCATGGTGGCGGTGTGGGGGTTGCAGCGGCAGTGTTGCTGACCATTGCCGCTGCAACACCTTATAGCTGCCACAACCAGCCAGCCACACCCACCCTGATACAGAGTGCGTGATGCAAGTGTGAAAATTCCGTGATGCTTATGCAGCGTGTCCTGTCTATCGACACGAGTCTCTTGAGTTGACACCAGCTTCGCCCTTCCTGGTGTGTCCACACCTCAATACCACAACCCTTCCTGGTGTGTCCACACCTCAATACCACAACCCTTCCTGGTGTGTCCACACCTCAATACCACAACCCTTCCTGGTGTGTCCACACCTCAATACCACAACCCTTCCTGGTGTGTCCACACCTCAATACCACAACCCTTCCTGGTGTGTCCACAACTCAATACCACAACCCTTCCTGGTGTGTCCACACCTCAATGCCACAACCCTTCCTGGTGTGTCCACACCTCAATACCACAACCCTTCCTGGTGTGTCCACACCTCAATACCACAACCCTTCCTGGTGTGTCCACACCTCAATGCCACAACCCTTCCTGGTGTATCCACACCTCAATACCACAACCCTTCCTGGTGTGTCCACACCTCAATACCACAACCCTTCCTGGTGTGTCCACACCTCAATACCACAACCCTTCCTGGTGTGTCCACACCTCAATACCACAACCTCCTGTAGAGTACTGAAACATATATTGTACTAGGCGGTGACACTCATTGTGAAGTGCAGTCTTGATACACACCCATAATGTACTACTGGGTGGTAATACCTTCATGGTGAACTGCTGGGTGGTGATACCCATGATGTACAGCATAGTGGTGATGCTCTCATAGGGTGGTGATATACACTCATGATTAACTGCTACGTGGTGATACTCTTATGGTGTAATGCTAATTGGTGATACACATTCATTAAGTACTGCTTATTATTGATACTCTCTCTTGGTGTACTGGTGGGTGATGATACTATCATAGTGTACTACTGGGTGATGATACTATCATAGTGTACTGATGGGTGGTAATAAACTAATGGTGTACTGCTGGGTGGTCATACACACTCGTCATGTACTAATGGGAGGTGATACTCTCATGGTGCACTTATGAGCAGTAATAATCATGGTTTACTTTTGGGTGATGAAATTATCATGGTGTACTTATAGGCAGTAATATTCATGGTGTACTCTTGGGTGACGAAATTCTCATAGTGTACTGAAGGGATGAGATGCTTTCATAGTGTACTGCTGAGTAGTGAGAGTGTCAGAGTGTACTGGTAGATAAATAGGGCATGCGAAGAGTACGTTAGAATTTACTTGACGTAAGTCACACGTCCATATAGTCATACCTTCCCTACCAGTGAAGCAGCAGTTAAGAGTATAGCAGTCGGGGACCCACTGCTTTGCTAACTGGAGGTTGATCAGCCAAGTCACGAGGAAGCCCATCTGTTCTGTGAAGCGATGTCTTGTACTCGTGGAGCAGAATAAGTATGTTTCCTTCCACTCTGGTTGATAATAAAAACCAATGTAAATAGTGTAATGATCCACAGCTGTGCAGTTTAACACATGCAGCAGCTAGAAGGATTGGTAAAGCATACCGTGAATGTAGGACCCTAGACCTGCTCAGAACGTTACAAGCTGCACTAACAAATGCAAGGAATAAAAAGCAAGAACTTAGGCACCAGGAATGGGAACAATTTGTTTGTGGGTTAAACAGGTCTAACCCTTTAAGTTTGGCTTGGAAAGGTATACATAAAATAACCAAGAAAAATACTGGCAATGTTGCTCATCCCTTTCCTCTTGATTAAGCAAATGATCTCATAAATGACTGGTCTAAAACATCCAGGCATGAAAATCTTCCATCTCATATTAGAAAAAACTTAGAGAACACTTCTGAAGAAATGTTGAAACTGATTAATTTTATGAGCCAAACTATTGATGAGAGTGATTGCCTCTTCACCGAGTATGAATTAGATAATGTATTAACTATTGGTCGATCAACCGCTCCAGGAGAGGATGGTATAACTATGATATCCTCTGAACCCTGATAACCCTTTGTTAGCACTGTATAATCTCAGCTTCATTGAGGGTGTTCTTCCTACTTCCTGGACAAATAGTCTCATTGTGCCTATCTCTAAGCCCCAACAGCCTGGTACATTTAGACCGATCTCCTTAACTAGTTGTTTTTGTAAAACGTTTGAAAGAATGACACCAACCTTTCCCTCATCTCTGTCTGTTCATGAAAGGTAGACGTTTGTTGAAATGTACTTCCACCATTCTCACCGCACACACCTCTACTAGTTTTACCACATTTCTTGATCTAAAATCTGCATTTAATATCGCAAACAGAAACGTTATACTACATGAACTAACCAAAATCAATATTGGTGGTAGCCTACTTTGCTGGATAATATGATACCTGTCAAATAAAGTATCCTCTGTCTTCTACCAAGGCTTAAGAAGCGAGTCTAAAGAAATGTCCCTAGGTACACCGCAGGGAGGAGTTCTCAGTCCCATGCTTTTTAATGTTCTGATTAATGCTCTACTAAATGCTCTACTTGCCTCACCTAAACATATAGCTATAAGCTATGCTGATGACATCATGATCCATAAAACAGGGAATAAGAAGATGTGTACCATTCTTAAAGAAGTTCAAGCAATTTGTAGGACTCATATGTTCCTCTAAAACAAAGCTATTAACAACAAACGACATCCCCCACCCATCTATTTGCAGGGTGAAAACATCAGCTACGATAAATCTTACAGATACCTAGGTGTAGATGTACCCTTTAATAAATCCACCATACCACAACTAAATAAGAAATGTAAAGATAGGGTAAATGCTCTCAAAGCTGTTGATGGCTACAACCCCATGTATGGTGCTAATGTGAGAATGATGTACATATCCTATGTAGGTCCTTAATTGATTATGCTACTCCCATATTGATATTAGCTAGAGAAAATTCTCTCCGACCCTTGGAGTTAATGCAAAATGAAGCTCTCAGAATAATTATTGGCTGTCCCAAATCTACAAAGGTTCTTAATATGAGGAAGGAGCTTGGTATTTCTAGTATTAGTGATAGAATTATTGAGATTAACGTTGTACTCGTTATTAGAATGTTAGAAAATGAACCAGACAGTCACTATGACGCTTACTAAATGTCTAGAAGTAAATACACACAGATCTAAATGGATTGTACTATGTTTTATAACTTGCATTAATTGTATCACTGTAGACAACAAGAGCATTTCACTCCTCCATGGAAGATGTGTTCATTTAATATCACATACCTGCAAGTCCCTCCCAAGAAGCTCATTGCTAGTAATCTCTTCCTTAAATCACTTGTTAAAGCAACTGCTCAAGAACAAATTTCTCGCCTAGCTGGTAGTAATAAGTTATCACAAGTTATATACACTGATGGACCAAAACAGGAGTCCTCTGGCAGGGCTGCATCTACTCTTGTTGCCACCTCCCTAGTTAGGAACTATAATAAATTTGTTTGAGTTAGGCATAAGAATTAACCACTGGGCGTCTACACTACAAACTGAATTGTTTGCAATCGTAATGGCGATTACTGATTCTATGTCATCATTGAAGGCTTTTGACTCATATAATGACTCCAACAATATGCTCATTGGAGAAGCCAGGTATAGATACTAAAAAATCCGGGAAAATGGAATTAATGTACAATTGCTTTGGATCCCACCACACACTGGATTTCTCCTTCATGCTAAAGTTGATATGTTAGCCAAGAAGAGTACCCTGAAGGAGAATGTAGAATATAATGTTGGTATATCTGTTTCTAGCATTATGAATAATATTATGAGAGAAGTAAAAAATTAAAATGAATGTTATAGGAATGCAATTAGAAGCGTGAGTAGATATATAACCCGCTATGATAACAAGAACGTAGATAAGTATGTTTATGAAGCCACTTGCAATGTGAACAGACTGACTGATGTTGTAGTGGCCAGGCTTAGGCTTGGTTACATGTACTTCTGGCAGTTTGGGAGACACACAGAGGATGATCAACCCAAATGCAAATTATGTGGTCAGGCATATGGTCACTGACTTGAACACTATGTGCTTAATTGACCACTTATTGAAGAATATAGAGATATACAGTATAATAACCTATGTAACATGTCAATATATCTTATTAATGAAAATAAGATACCAGATATACTAAGCAAATTTCCTAAATTTGTTTGTAACAGATAAGTGAAATGTAGATATAAATCCAAATGTACATCTTTTGGGGCCTAGTTCCTAGGCCTTCCGTTTATCCATATGCTCTTGCGCTTCCGTCCACAGGATGGATATGGGGTGCACAATAAACTAGCCACTTCGGTGGTAAAATCTTAAAATCAAATTGGTTGAATACGGTTCTCACCGTGTCTCTTGCTTGCAATTTCCTTGTTGTAAATACTCACTGTATATACTGTAAATTACTTGTAATATATATTTGCTGATGGAATACACGGACTAAGAAGTTATTTTCTTCTATCTTTTGCTTTGTGTCTCTACATTATTAGTTGATTATCTTGCTTACGAACTGGTGCTACAGGCCACACAACATCACCTGTGTTCATAATTAGCCATTATCCTTTGCATTGTCCCCTCTATATGAGCCTCATTAAATTGTTGTGTACTACTGTTACAAGCTGCTTGTGTGTTGGACGTATTGGTACAAGTGCTTCGTATAGTGCTGACTGGTTATGCCACCTGCGCCTGATAGACGTCTGCTGACAGAATACACCATGCAGAATTTTCCCAGACTCTCTCCACAGAGCTGCTGGCGAATCGCTCGTTCACTTGGTATTAAGCATCACAGCAGCCTTACTGCTGGATAGTGTTTCAATTTAATGCTTCAACTGCTGAAAGGGCGAAGCGCTGCTCCCCACTTCGATTGTTTAATCATAATGATACGGGATAAACTGCTGAATATATAAGGGACAACTTTCCACACGTGGAAACAGGTGGCGAAAGTTTGCCTCAGGGTCAGTCAGCTTTGTTAGCGCTTGAGTTAACCATTATGATAGAGGGAAGGAGAGGAGATAGTTTCGGCGTACTAGTGATAACTGTTTCAGTGTTCAAAAGTTGGTGTCTCTGGTACCTCGTTTCTCTGATTCCGAGTCTCAGCAGTTCTTCCATTCTTTTGAGAACCAGTCTCGAGCTCTGCCATAGTCATTCAAGCATTGGGTAGCATTATTTCATAAAGCACTTTATGGTAAAGCACAAGAGTTCACAGCTGGTTTGAATGATGAACATTTCTCTGATTACAGCGTTGTGAAGGTTGCTGAGCTAGGGGCACATCAGTGTATTCCTGCCAAATATAGGCAAGAATTTAAGGTAAACAAGCATTAGTTCGGTCAGTCTCATGTTGGTTTTATCCGGATACAATCCAAGATGTTCACCAAGTAATATAAGCAGCTTGTGTTTCTAACTTTATCGAATTGTTATAACTGATTATGATTGACAATCTGCCTGAGTCGGTTGGTCAGGATGTAAGGGTATTTTTAAAAGTCTATTCAGCAGCAACTGCTATAGAGGTGACAAAACTTGCGGACGCCTTTAAGGCCAACCGATCATTCACTGATCGGTCTTCTAAAATTTCTGCCCACCATCTTGGTATGGACAGAGATCGTCGTGGAAGGACCTGTGGATTTCGTCAGAGGATATTAGCTAGAATTGAGACACGATGCCAGCCTCAAGACACGATGCCAGCCTCAAGACCAGAAAGGTGCGCGAGACGAGATTCCCGAACCCATAAACTGCTACTACTGCCGTAAGTCTGGCCACATCAAGGTCATGTGCTCCAAGTTAATAAAGATGCTGCCAGTGGTAAGTCTGGTATACCACAACAACTAGGGAATATTTATCTGATTTCAAATACAGCAAATCAGAATAGATTTCTTGCATGGCACTTTTTTTAGTACTAGTCAAATCTTTCTTAAGGAGCAGAACTTCTCCACTGAAGTATCCACCTACAGGAATACCGGACCTTATTGCTCCCTCTTGTAAAAGGGAGCAATTACCTCGGGTTCTTCCAATTTCTGAGACGTCTTTAAACTCCTCATTCTTATTAGACGCTTATGGGGGCTGTTTTTTGAGTTCCTCATCGTTGAATTTATATCAAAAGTCAGTATTACACTGGTTATTTAACTGTAGATGTATCTGGGGGATTACCCCGTGAAGAAGATTTACTCTTGCTTAGCAACAATATCTTCTTGTGTTCAAGATTGAGTTCTGATCTTATTATAATTACAAAATACTCTTCTCTTGGCCGTAACTCTTACAATGTCCAAGGGAAAGTCTGAAGAGAATGCTGACCTTACATTGAAGGACTCAAATCTTGGGATGGACAAATTATTTTATGAGATAAACTGGCCAAGGCTTTGAAAAATCTAGTGAAACGACTCTGAACAAGCCCTCCTATTCTGGGGTCACAGGACTGTCAGATGCTCGTGTCTCCATGCTCGTCGGACCGACATTACAGGAAGAACAACAATGGGACCCTTCTGTGGCTTCAGTATTTAAAGTTGCTGCTACTGGATCTAGATCTACACACCCGGCTAAATACGTTCTTAAAAAGCAAATATTTAGTCTGGCTACTGGTAAGGAGATAGGGGGAGTATCTAAATTAGACAGGCTTGTTATACCTAAGAAATTTGGACCTCAGGTAATGAAGATATCATATGATTCGTGCTTAGGAGGACATTTATGTATCATTATAATACTTTAAATAGATATCACAACACTTTGATTGACCACTTCGTCCCATACCTGCCAATGGAGAGTCATTCGCAGACCTTATCATCGACTGTGTTGGACCCTGACCTAAGGCCAAGTCAGGTAACCAATATTTGTTCACTATTGTTGACAAAACTACTAGGTATCCAGAGGCGGTGCCTATGCGTAGCATCAATACTAGTCCATCCTTAAAGCCCCCATTAAATTCATATCACATTGGAAATCACGATCCATTTAAAGTGACCAGGACTCTAACTTTACTGTCAAATCATTCAGAGAAATCTTAAACCGGCTAGAAATTATAAAATATTTTCATCAGCCTATCACGCTCAGTCAAGGAGAAGAAATGTTTCACCAGCCCTTATAAACTATTATGCGTACGTATTGCATGCACTTTCCCCACAGCCTGGGATGAATCGCTTCCTTTGCAGCAGGTCTGCAGTGCGAGAAACTGTACAGGAATGAAGAGGGTACAGGCATTTTCAGCTGATTTTTGGAGAAGGATAGAGAGGAGAAGATGCCTTTAGGATACCCCTTGATCCTAAATAAAGACTGCATGCCGAAAGACAGCTATGGCCAACCTAAAAACAGCTCAGGACATGTAACAGAGGTATGATAAAATGTCTGCTGGGTGGTGATACACTCATGGTGTACTGCTGGGTGGTGATACACTCATAATGTACTGCTGGGTGGTGATACACTCATGGTGTACTGCTGGGTGGTGATACACTCATAATGTACTGCTGGGTGGTGATACACTCATAATGTACTGCTGGGTGGTGATACACTCATGGTGTACTGCTGGGTGGTGATACACTCATGGTGTACTGCTGGGTGGTGATACACTCATGGTGTACTGCTGGGTGGTGATACACTCATGGTGTACTGCTGGGTGGTGATACACTCACGGTGTACTGCTGGGTGGTGATACACTCATGGTGTACTGCTGGGTGGTGATACACTCATGGTGTACTGCAGGGTGGTGATACACTCATGGTGTACTGCTGGGTGGTGATACACTCATGGTGTACTGCTGGGTGGTGATACACTCACGGTGCACTGCAGGGTGGTGATACACTCACTGTGTACTGCTGGGTGGTGATACACTCATGGTGTACTGCAGGGTGGTGATACACTCATGGTGTACTGCTGGGTGGTGATACACTCCTGGTGTACTGCTGGGTGGTGATACACTCATGGTGTACTGCAGGGTGGTGATACACTCATGGTGTACTGCTGGGTGGTGATACACTCATGGTGTACTGCAGGGTGGTGATACACTCATGGTGTACTGCAGGGTGGTGATACACTCATGGTGTACTGCTGGGTGGTGATACACTCATGGTGTACTGCAGGGTGGTGATACACTCATGGTGTACTGCAGGGTGGTGATACACTCATTGTGTACTGCAGGGTGGTGATTACACTCATGGTGTACTGTTGGGTGGTGATACACTCATGGTGTACTGCTGGGTGGTGATACACTCATGTCAACGCAAGATCACTTTTTCCAAAATTGACAGAGATTAGGATTCTAGCTAAGAGAACTAGGGCGGCAGTTATATCCATCTCTGAATCCTGGTTGGATGATACGGTGAATGACGACGAGGTCAAAATAGAAGGTTACAATATAAAACGCTTAGATAAGAATAGAAAAGGTGGTGGGGTATGTGCCTACATAAGGAACGACAATAAACTGGAGATTCTCTGGTTTGAAGTGTTGCTTCCCAAGACCAAACCCATCTTAGTAGGAACTAGCTATCGCCCTCCAACCCATGAGCAGTTCTCAGAGGACTTTTCGAGAGTCTTGTCCGGACTTTAGAACAATTACAAGACAGTAATACTGGGAGACTTCAATATCTGTTTTCAACAGCAAAATAACGGGCTATGTAAAAGGTATAAGCAAAATCAAGGTTTAAATAGTTACACTCAACTAATTAATACACCAAACAGGATTACACAGTTTTCAGCCACCCTAATTGACCATTACCACAGGTCTTAGTGATTATTTCATCATTTACTGCACCAGGAAAATCACTAGGGAACGGATAGGCCTACACAGGACAATAAAAATCAGGTCAACTAGAAACTACAGTAAAGAAACACTGGTAAATATGCTACACAATTGTGACTGGTCATTGATAACAAGTTGCACGGACGTAAATGATGCCTGGGAAAAATTCAAAACAATGTTCACTGCCATCCTTGATAATATTGCACCAGTTAAAGAGGTTAGAATTAAACGAAGAACTGAACCCTGGATGACTACTGAGATATTAGATAATATGAAATTCAGAGACCAGTTGATAAAAAGATTTAAGGCAAATAGACAGGATATTGCAGCACTAAGTGAATTCCAAAGGGTGAGGAACAGAGTGCAGAGGCTTATAAAAGGCGCAAAGGATAGGCACTATTGCTCAAAAATCGAAGAGTACAAAAATAACCCTAGAAAGCTCTGGCAACAACTAAAACAGTTGGTGTATAGCCATAATACCTCGATAACGAGGTATGCAACGAAACAACTAAAGTGGCAAATTGTTTTAATTCATACTACACAACTGTCGCATCAACACTAGTAAGTAAGCTACCAGCTGCATCAAATACCTTTAACACAGACTCTGATAAGTTTAAAACATACTATACCAATAAAGGGGTAACCCCAAATAGTTGTCAACTAGTAAGTGTATCTCATGACTTCGTGCAAAATGAACTAAGCAGGTTAAACCTAACAATGAGCACCGGCCCAGATAACATCCCGTCTAAGTACCTAATAGATGATGCCTCTGAATTGGCAATCCCCATTGCTTACATAATAAATTTGTCCATCACCACTAATACAGTACCAGAGGGGTTCAAGGAGGCCAGAGTTACTCCTATCTTCAAGAAAAATAGTAGGTCTGATGTCAGCAACTATAGGCCTGTTAGTATACTCAGTGTAATATCCAAAATTCTAGAGAGGGCGGTGTACTGTCAAGTAGTTAAGTATCTTAATGACAACAACATTCTTCATAGTTACCAATCAGGATTTAGGAGATCTTACTCAACCGACACCTCCCTAATTAATCTGATGGATTACATGAGAACTGAAATGTCTATAGGGAACCTCATAGGAATGGTAACTTTAGACTTACAAAAGGCCTTCGATACTGTCAACCACAATATATTATGTAGTATTCTGGGTCCCTTATTATTCCTATGTTATGTAAATGATATGCCCATCAGTGTCAAGTGCAAACTCCTACTGTATGCGGATGACAGTGCTCTGTTAGTGTCAGGTAAAGACCCACAAGATATAGCTAATGTAATAACACTGGAACTGGAGTCCTGCAGCAAATGGTTAGTAGACAACAAACTATCGTTACACCTATGGAAAACGGAAGCCATACTCTTTGGCCAGTGTAATGGGGAACCCATCACTTCAGTTTCCTCAGTAAAATATCTGGGAATCCCCTTTAACCCATGCATGTCAGGAGAACTGATAGGGAACAGTGTAGTAAAGAAAGCGAATGCCAGACTGAAGTTCCTCTGTAGACAAGCACCGAGGATCGCCCTTATACAATGTCATATGGACTAAGCTTGCTGTTCATGGTACTCTAGCTTGACAAAAATACTGAAAAATAGACTGCAAATCACCCAGAGAAAAATGGAAAGATTCATCCTGGACCTGGGTCCAAGAGAACATGTAGGCCAGGATGAATTACAACAATTGGTTATGCTGAATGTTGAAGACAGAGTTAAACAACTGAAGTTAAATCAAGTTTATAAAATTGCTCACAAACAGTGTCCAGAATATCTTGCTGCCAATTTTGTCAAGGCTGGGAACCAAAGCAGTCATAGTACTAGGGGGAGAGAGCACAACTTTGTAGTACCCACAGTCAGTGGCCAGGCTTTAAACACCTTTTATTGTACAGCAATAAAGGAATGGAACAGACTGCCTGCACATGTCAAAGCCAGTCATAGCATAAGCCAGTTCAAGAAGAGAGCCTAAAGGTACCTAATGAATGTAACGACAGAAAGAGAGGAGAATGATTTTTTTAATTTTTAGCTAACACACATGTAAATTATAAATAAAGGAGATATTATCTCCTTTATAGTATAATAACAGTAAATTAAAATTACCCTAATGAAAATAAGTCACTTAGTCTGACTTTTTTGGGTTATCCTGGGTTCTCTACACATATGCTACTATGTATGATAATCTATGTAACACGATTATTGTTCCTGGCAAATAAGTGTTATTTTCAAACTCCTTTTATAGCAACGCAATATAAAATGTCCATTATTCCTTTTAAACTTTGCTTTTGTGGCTTACAGGATGATTTTTTGACCAAAAATTGCCAAATTTCAATATATTTTCTAGTTTTGGATGTAAAACAAAAATATATAATAAAATAAATAAAATTTACATAAATAATATATAATTTACAAAAAAAAATATTTTAAACTTTCTGAAAGATATTTACAAAGTTAAAAATAAGCAATTTTTTCTAGATTTTTCTAGACTTTCCCGTTTAATCCCCCAAATGTTGTCTCCCATCATGTTTTCATTATGATCTCCTTGATATCTGTGTTCAAAGTCCATTTTATCTTGGTGGCAGCGCTGCCCTTGCTCCTCTGAGTATGCTCCCATATTCTCTTTGAAATTGTCAAGATGAGCATCAAGAATATGGACCTTAAGGGACATCTTACAGCCCATCTGACCACAGCTTTTTACCAAGGTCTCAACAAGTTCCACATAATTGTCAGCCTTGTTGTTACCCAGAAAGCCCTGTGCTACAACAACAAAACTCTCCCAGGCTTCCTTTTCCTTCTCTGTGAACTTCTTTGGAAATTCATGATTTTCCTGACTTGTGGTCCAGTGAAGATGCCAGTCTTCACCTTTGCCTCTGATAGCTTGGGGAAGAAGTCTTGAAGATACTTGAAGGCTGCAGACTCTTTGTCAAGAGCTGTAACAAACTGTTTCATTACCCTTAGTTTGATGTGTAATGGATTTTTTTTTTTTTTATTAACACATCGGCCGATTCCCACCAAGGCAGGGTGGCCCGAAAAAGAAAAACTTTCATCATCATTCACTCCATCACTGTCTTGCCAGAAGGGTGCTTTACACTACAGTTATAAAACTGCAACATTAACACCCTCCTTCAGAGTGCCGGCACTGTACTTCCCATCTCCAGAACTCAAGTCCGGCCTGCCGGTTTCCCTGAATCCCTTCATAAATGTTACTTTGCTCACACTCCAACAGCACGTCAAGTATTAAAACCATATGCCTCCATTCACTCCTATCAAATACGCTCACACATGCTTGCTGGAAGTCCAAGCCCTCGCACACAAAACTTCCTTTACCCTCCCTCCAACCTTTCCTAGGCCGACCCCTACCCCGCCTTCCTCCACTACAGATTTATACACTCGAAGTCACTCTGTCTCGTTCCATTCTCTCTACATGTCCAAACCACCTCAACAACCCCCCTCAGCTCTCTGAACAATCGTTTTGGTAATCCCGCACCTCCTCCTAATTTCCAAACTCCGAATTCTCTGCATTATATTCACACCACACATTGACCTCAGACATGACATCTCCACTGCCTCCAGCCTTCTCCTCGTTGCAACATTCATCACCCATGCTTCACACCCATATAAGAGCGTTGGTATAACTATACTCTCATACATTCCTCTTTACTTCCATGGACAAGGTTCTTTGTCTCCACAGACTCCGAAGTGCTCCACTCACCCTTTTCCCTCATCAATTCTATGATTCACCTCATCCTTCATAGACCCATCCGCCGACATGTCCACTCCCAAATATCTGAATACATTCACCTCCTCCATACTTCTCCCTCCAATCTGATATCCAATCTTTCGTCACCTATTCTTTTTGTTATCCTCATCACCTTACTCTTTCCTATATTCACTTTCAATTTTCTTCTTTTACACACCCTACCAAATTCATCCACCAACCTCTGCAGCTTCTCTTCAGAATCTCCCAAAGCACAGTGTCATCAGCAAAAGCAACTGTGACAACTCCCACTTTGTATTTGCTTCTTTATCTTTTAGCCCAACACCTCTTGCCAAGACCTCGCATTCACTTCTCTTACAACCCCATCTATAAATATATTGAACAACCACGGTGACATCACACATCCTTGTCTAAGGCCCACTTTTACTGGGAAATAGTCCCCTTCCTCCTACACACTCTAACCTGAGCCTCACTATCCTCATAAAAACTCTTCACTGCTTTCAGTAACCTTCCTCCTATTCCATACACCTGCAACATCTGCCACATTGCCCCCTATCTACCCTATCATACGCCTTTTCCAAATCCATAAATGCCACAAAAACATCTTTACCCTTATCCAAATACTGTTCACCTATATGTTTCACTGTAAACACTTGGTCTACACACCCCTACCTTTCCTAAAGCCCCTTGTTCATCTGCTATCCTGCTTTCTGTTTTACTCTTAATTCTTTCAATAATAACTCTACCATACACTTTACCAGGTACACTCAACAGACTTATTCCCCATAATTTTTGCACTCTCTTTGTCCCCTTTGCCTTTATACAAAGGAACAATACACGCTCTCTGCCAATCCCTAGGTACCTTACCCTCTTCCATACATTTATTAAATAATAGCACCAACCACTCCAAAATTATATCCCCACCTGCTTTTAACATTTCTATCTTTATCCCATCAATCCCAGCTGCCTTACCCCTTTCATTCTACCCACTGCCTCACGAACTTCCCTACACCCACAACTGGCTCTTCCACACTCCTACAAGATGTTATTCCTCCTTGCCCTACACACGAAATCACAGCTTCCTGTCTTCATCAACATTTAACAAATCCTCAAAATATTCTCTCCATCTTCCCGATACCTCTAATCCTCCATTTAATAACTCTCCTCTCCTATTTTTAACTGTCAAATCCATTTGTTCTCTAGGCTTCCTCAACTTATTAATCTCATTCCAAAACTTTTTCTTATTTTCAACAAAATTTGCTGATAACATCTCACCCACTCTCTCATCTGCTCTCTTTTACATTGCTTCACCACTCTTTAACCTCTCTTTTTCTCTCCATATACTCTTCCTCCTTGCATCACTTCTACTTTGTAAAAACCTCTCATATGCTAACTTTTTCTCCCTTACTACTCTCTTTACATCATCATTCCACCAATCGCTCCTCTTCCCTCCTGCACCCACTCGCCTGTAACCACAAACTTCTGCTGAACACTCTAACACTACATTTTTAAATCTACCCCATACATTTTCGACCCCATTGCCTACACTCTCACTAGCCCATCTATCCTCCAATAGTTGTTTATATCTTACCCTAACTGCCTCCTCTTTAGTTTATAAACCTTCACCTCTCTTTTACTTACTGATTCTATTTTCCTTGTATCCCATCTACCTTTTACTCCCACTGTAGCTATAACTAAAAAGTGATCTGATATATCTGTAGCCCTCTATAAACATGTACATCCTGAAGTCTACTCAACAGTCTTTTATCTACCAATACATAGTCCAACAAACTACTGTCATTACGCCCTACATCATATCTTGTATACTTATTTATCCTCTTTTTCTTAAAATATGTATTACCTATAACTAAACCCCTTTCTATACAAAGTTCAATCAAAGGGCTCCCATTATCATTTACACCTGGCACCCCAAACTTACCTACTACACCCTCTCTGCATGTTTCTCCCACTTTAGCATTTAGGTCCCCTACCACAATTATCTCTCATTTGGTTCAAAAGTTCCTATACATTCGCTTAACATCTCCCAAAATCTCTCTCTCCTCTACACTCCTCTCTTCTCCAGGTGCATACACGCTTATTATGACCCACTTTTCGCATCCGACCCTTATTTTAATCCACATAATCCTTGAATTTACACATTTATATTCCTCTTTTCCTTCCATAACTGATCCTTCAACATTATTGCTACCCCTTCCTTAGCTCTAACTCTCTCAGATACTCCTGACTTAATCCCATTTATTTCTCCCCACTGAAACTCGCCTACCCCTTCAGCTTTGTTTCGCTTAGGGCCAGGACATCCAACTTCTTTTCATTCATAACATCGGCAATCATCTCTTTCTTATCATCCGCACTACATCCACGCACATTCAGACAACCCAATTTTATAAAGTTTTTCTTCTTCTCGTTTTTAGTAGATTTGTACAGGAGAAGGGGTTACTAGCCCATTGCTCCCGGCATCTTAGTCGCCTCATACGACACGCATGGCTTACGGAGGAAAGATTCTTTTCCACTTCCCCATGGACAATAGAGAAAATAAAAAGAACAAGAGCTATTAAGAAAAAGAAGAAAAACCTAGATGTGTGTATGTATATATATGCATGTGTATGCCAGTGTAGTGTGACCTAAAGTGTAAGTAGAAGTAGCTAGATATACCTGTTATCCAGCGTGTTTATGAGACAGAAAAAAGACACCAGCAATCCTACCATCATGTAAAACAGTTTCAGGTTTCTGTTTCACAGTCATTTGTATTTGTGTATACCTGAATAAACTTACTACTTACTTACTTACTTATAACAGTATCCTGAGGCAGATCTTTACTAAAGTACTTAACCTTACTCTAGAAGATGGGCATTGGGACCAAGCTACACTCCCAGTCAGACTTGGAGGCATTGGTGTCCGCAAGTCATCTCAGATTGCTCTACCTGCTTTCCTGTCTTCATGCATTGCATCCAGAGGGCTTGTAGCAGCGATTCTCCATGAACATCTTAGGGACACGATTGGAATCCATGACCAAAAGTTTGTCGACGGAGCCAGGATCTGGGATAATCTAACGGGCTCTGAAACCAGGCCTGCTCCCCCCAACAACTACAAACAGTCGCACTGGGATGGCCAATAATAGAGAATATAGCCTCAGCAATGCTTCATAGTGTGTCAGGGAAGAATAGAGCCCACCTCCTTGCAGTGAGAGCTCCTCATGCAGGGGACTTTCTGTTGGCTGTTCCCAACTCCAGCCTTGACACATGCCTCGACCAACAGACCATCCGCATTGGTGTTGCCCTTCGACTTGCCGCCCCTATTCTCACAGCAGCAGACCGATTCGGGTACCATGGTCTTGTGTGTCGTAAATCTGAGGGAAAGATTGCAAGATATGAAGAGGTTAATAACATTATCAAGAGGAGCCTCACAACAGCCGGATGCCCAGCAGTAAGGGAGCCACCCCAACTATGCAGATCTGATGGCAGTAGGTGGCGTGGGACTACACATGTGCATCTACCTTGGCTGATACCTATCTCCAATACACCAGGGAGGAAGGAGGGGCAGCTGCCACCTTCAGGGAGTCCCAAAAGTCGAGAAAATATGGAGAACTTGCCCATCATTATATGTTTGTTCCCATAGGCTCGGAGACCCTTGGCTCATGGGGAAAGAGTGCATCTAAGTTCCTCAAGGAGCTGGGCAAAAGACTCAACAGGGTAACTAGGGATCCCAGGGCAGCTAGGTTTCTGTTCCAGCGACTTAGCACTGCTGTTCAGAGGGGTAATGCATGCTGTATTCTGGGCACGCGCCCCAGCTCTGAGGAGCTGGATGAGATTTTCGCATTATAATCAGTGACAAACATGTAACAATATGTACTAGACATGTATCTCTCACACCTCGTGTACTGTATATATATATATATATATATATATATATATATATATATATATATATATATATATATATATATATATATATACATATATGCGCAAAACAAATCTCTGTGCAAAAATAGTGAAATTTCACTCATTTTTCCACAGTGGTTGTTTTGTACTGTTTACTCCGTTCTTATTGCGCATATATTTATTTATTTATAAGAAGGACCAATGTTGTGGCAAACACCATCTTAGTGGTCATCCAATTTCTTTTTTACAGTAGAGAATCTTAAAGTTTTTCCAGTGTTGATATGCCGCGCCACAAGTGTATCATTGAGTTTGTTGTCAGCACCAATTACTCACTGATTACCGCGTGTTTCACTCTCTATGGTGTGAAGATAGTGTTGAAAATGTCAAAAGACCTATGGGGAATAGTGAAAAGAAAGAGGAAGCCTTTATATTTATATACTATATCACAGAAAGTAAGTTGTTGGAAGAACTTGAGAGCGGTGTGTGAAACGTCTGACAGATGCTGAAAGTGATGAACAGAAGTTAATGAATAATAGAAAAACACTGCATAGAGGGGATGGAAATGAAGATCTCTATCGTGTATTGATGGAGTGGATTCGTCAGCGTTGAAGTAAGCATACGTTACTTAATGATCATGAAACAAAGATCTATCATGACGAACTGAATATGGAGGATAACTGTGAATATTCATCATGCTGGTTACAAAAATTGAAAACAAAGACACGGCATTAAATATTTAAAGATTATTGGTGACAAAGCATCTGCTGATCACGAAGTCTAAAATGAGCTAAACACACTAAATTTACATGAAACAGAGCAAGAAAACGCGCACCAGTATACAGGTGATTGTTCTTACATTCAAAACTGTCAACAAAATGTTCTTTTGAGAGTTAAATGATCAACTATTCGTAATGAACAATGTTCAGCAATGAACAAAGACATATTTCCTTCTGTTCTTCTTACAACATCGCTCAGTAAGTTTGTACACATAAATACAGTTACATAAATTATCATATGTGTCAAATACCCACCAGGATAACCCAAAGTCTTTGTGTATTGAATGGTTCTTCTGTTTTTAGTATTTGGCAGTATTTTTGTGTCTTTTCAATGTCACTCAATTTAGCTGCTATTGAACATTTGCAGGACACTTGTCACTCGTATGAGTCACGTTAATACGTGAACTGGACGTGACTGCCCGTGTTCGCTTTCTACTCACTGTCTGGATGCGTGCAAGTGGATGTGTCTACGGCTAGGACTGCATAATGATTTGTGATGGTTTTCATGCGTTTTAAAAATATTTCATTTTCATGTCTCAAGTTTATTGATTTTACTATTTAATAAGAGTACATTTGTACTGCAACACAAGCAAAACAAAGCTACGGTGTGCAAATGTCAGCTCTTGTGTATAAGTGCCGTATACCTGTATGTATCGTTATTTGAACCCCTGTGTATAAGCGCCGTATACCTGTATGTATCGTTATTTGAACCCCTGTGTATAAGTGCCGTATACCTGCATGTATCGTTATTTGAACCCCTGTGTATAAGTGCCGTATACCTGTATGTATCGTTATTTGAACCCCTGTGTATAAGTGCCGTATACCTGTATGTATCGTTATTTGAACCCCTGTGTATAAGTGCCGTATACCTGTATGTATCGTTATTTGAACCCCTGTGTATAAGTGCCGTATACCTGTATGTATCGTTATTTGAACCCCTGTGTATAAGTGTTCCCTTAATATCAGGATCGTTTGAGGTGAATAAAAACTATTATTACCGGGTGGTTTGATGGTAAAGAGGTGAATTAGCCTACTAATAATACCATAGTTCAACCCCATAGCCTGGTTTACCTTAGCCTACCGCTGCTAAGTGCCAACGAATTTTTAAGATAATTTATGATTATATTTGTTATTTGTTCATCACTGTATACAAAAAAGTTTACATGGTTCATAATTGGGTCATATACAGGAGCTTTGATTACTGTTTAGTATCAAAACACTTCTCTAGGCTTAGGCTGAGAACTTAACCTTCAGCCTCCTGGGTAAATTTTCTAGACTTATTTTGAGAGGAAAAAAATAGCGTCTCTAACACCGTAAAATACGGTATCTTGTTTTTTTGTAAGCAGTAATAATTTTTTCTTACAGTACCTGTCCAGAACCGTGTTTAGACTTCGGTCCCATCCCTAAGCTGTCCCATTTTATAAAGGCAAATATACAAAAATTCCAAAATCCGAAATCCGAAGCACTTCCAGTTCCAAGCATTTCGGATAAAGGATTCTCAGCTGTATTAACACTTCGAATGTAACATTATCCATCTTCAGAATCTAAATTTACAATAATAATAATGTATATTTATCTTTTTAATTTTAATTAAAATTTAAATTTGAAATATTGTACAATATAATAAAAGTATACTCATATAGCTTAGAATTTATATTAACATTTAAAATTAAACTACCTTGAAAATACAAGCTAAACATTGTTACTATTATACAGATGTATAAGAGTTTTTTAGAACAAAATTCTAAAGAATATATTAATATTACTATAGCTAAAAACTATTATACATATATGGTTCCCTATTCATTTCTTCAATTGTAAACTGAAGTAAATTGTTAACAAAGAATTAAATTTATTTCTCTTGGTATATGTGCCATGTTTGACCAGATATATGGGCAAGTCCTGCCACTGTTTAAGAATATAATACCAGCCTGCTAAACCTCAGTAACCTTAAAAACTGTTTTGATGTTAAGTGTTCTATCGCTTCCAAGAGCCAAGATGGAATATTTCTTTCCCTCACAACCCAGTTTACTTTTTCAAATTATAAGTTCCTTCGAAGCGCTAAGTTCTGCAAGACAGTATGCCATTATCCCAGAGTAATTATGTAAATTTAATGAAAGTAGGTACCTAACGCTTGCTTCCATTGACAAAATGTGTGCGTTCCAGTTGCCACTTCTTATAGGCTTTATTACCTGGACCAAAGATTACATCATTGTCATGTATTCGAACATTATTTTAAATATTCACTTAGATTGTCTGAGAAATTTAAAATTTCTTCATTCATTTTAGTTCCAACAATTTTCAATGACTGTCAGCAGGTCTTTAATATAGCATTTTTTTGTGATATTTTTTTTGTAATTCTTCAATCTTATTAAGAATTTCTGCACATAGATGGTTCTTCAAGTGTTCGATAGAGAAGCCAATGTTAAGACATTATTAGTTGCTGACCAGGAGGGTAGACACAAGTCTAATGTCACGACACATTTTGAATCTGTTCCACAAATGTTTTGTTAAATTTTCCTGATATGTAAAGAAAGTCTGTTGAATTGATTTGCTGGAGTAGCTAGTATAATTGGTAGAACACTTGCTGTGGCACCTCTTGAGGTTTGATTTTCGGAGTCTTCAACTATTGTATCATTCGTCCTGCATCATCATTCATCCTGTTGCGAGCACAGAATCTGCCCACAACATTCAACAGAGGAAGAATTAGCTATACCTGTAATTTTGCAACTAGACCATGCCAACTCTATATTAATGATTTCAAAGCCTTGAATCTGTCAACATTAGATTCCTTAAAAAAATGTACTGTCGATTTAGGAAGATTTTTCCCCAGTTTAGTAGATGAAACATGACATGTTAAGTAGTTTCTGTACTGTACGATTCAGCTTGATTTAATCGTACAGGGCCTTTAATATAATATTATGGACAGTTGTTTCATCTTTGTCATGACATTCTTGATAAGTCATCACATTTGCATGGAGGTTTCTCTTTCCATCTGCAGCCCATAAGATAAATCTTCCTTTCACAAGGTTTGGAGGGACATAAACTCGTCTATTATCTTCCATTCATCGACGAAACTTCCCGAGCTAAAGCTATCTCACGCCAGAGAACTTTATTGTACTCGATCAAGAATCACAAACCATGCATAAGTTGCAAAAAGAATTTGCTGTGACTTCATCTTCATTCTCAGTTGATTGCCTCTGGCACTGTATAAAGCTCCTGTGCCTTAGCTTCACGTCTGAGGGACTGATCACCTCAAACTTCTGCAAGGTTAATGAACTGATAACATCTTTACCTCTCAGTGCTTCTGCCACCTCTGTATTCGATAGGTGAAGCTTGCTGTGTAGGCGAAACGTTCCGTAATAAAGCTTCTTGACTTGCACATATCTTCTACTCTGCTCTCTCCTAGGCTGCCAGTAACATCATGACGCACCGTGTGCTCTCTCCTAGGCTGCCAGTAACATCATGACGCACCGTGTGCTCTCCTAGGCTGCCAGTAACATCATGACGCACCGTGTGCTCTCTCCTAGGCTGCCAGTAACATCATGACGCACCGTGTTCTCTCTCCTAGGCTGCCAGTAACATCATGACGCACCGTGTGCTCTCTCCTAGGCTGCCAGTAACATCATGACGCACCGTGTGCTCTCTCCTAGGCTGCCAGTAACATCATGACGCACCGTGTGCGCATTCGTCTACTTCGTGCGGCCATCTCTGTTTCAAAATGCGACATCTAGTAAGTGAAGATATCTCTAGAGAATACTAGAATGTCAACTTACTGATCTTTGCCCTAGTATCTACCTTGTTTCTGGTTTCATAACAGTTTGTCAGTGAATACTAGTCCAGTTATCCCGTAAATCATGTGACTTCTTAATAGCGCTTTTTGAATTGAACTGGATGAATACAAACCAGCCAAATTAATGTTGAGATCTTCAATAACAAAGGTGTCTAGGTGCTAATATTTACAGTTAATGTAACTTCTACATAACTCTTGGAGTGTAAATAACAAAAAAAGGAACAATACAGTGACTGGAACAATACACAAATAACCCGCACATAGAAGAGAGGAGCTTACGATGACGTTTCGGTCCGACAGTGTGACTGTAAATGGTCCAAGTAGGACCGAAACGTCGTCGTAAGCTCCTCTCTTCTATGTGCGGGTTATTTGTGTCTTGGAGTATAACTTGGTATACTTAGATATCATAGTTATTCTGTACATATAATCATATGGTGCTATGGGCACATTTGATAAAATACTGTACTACTACTGTTAAAATGTACCGTCTGGTACTTTGCTATGATGAGATGTACTCAAGGACAAAAGTTATGTGTGTGTTTGTGTAAGTGCTCGGTATATGCTCAGATTGACTGGGCTTAGCCTTAAAATGTGACTGACAACAATAAGTCCCTAAATAAGCTAACTTCTGGACCATCGAGGCAATCAGACAGCTTGCTTGAACAGTATGACGCCCCATTCAAGAAACAGCAATAATGCTGGCAGCAGCAGGGAATAGCACAGTGTTGGGCAAGGAATCAATGATATCAAAAGCGACCTAACTTTAGACCTTCAACAGATCCTACACAAATGCATAAAACTCTCTATTATTACTGAAACCGAGTTCAGCAATTCCAATTTCCCGACTCGAGAGTGCATAGAAGCCAGAACAAAGTAGGTAGGAGTTGAATTTAGGACCAGAGATATAATGTCTCTACGACACAACCTCTGAACAAGTCAAATATCACTAAGTCTAAATAATTCTCTATGAGCAGAGTTGCATAGAGTTACGATATGTATGTGCTGCTAACAATCACAGACATACTCTACCGAAAACAGGCTAAATAACACGAGCTGAGGAGAACAGTATTCTCCCAGAGTAGAGATGGAGGTGTTACCACCACCAGGAACAGCAAGAGAGAGAAAAGCAGAACATCAGGTGATTTGTATCAGCTTGAGCCTGGCACGAACTGTGAAACAAGCAAGCAGCCAATCAAAACTCTCCTTCAACGACCACAATAAGCGTTGTAGTCGTTACATCCTCCCTACATAAGCAAAATATATAAGTCAATTAATATAAAGAATGAAATCTTCATTTTAGCTATTAACGAAAGCATCAGCAATATACAATTATATGAAAACGCACTATATACAATGTATTTATGGCGTCCTATCTCTGAGGTCGCAATAATTTCGAACATGACGAAAAAGAGACTGGCAACGCTCCTGACGACTCTGCTCTCTAGAAAGTAGTAGAATTAGAGGGAGATATGACTGATGTGTATAAATGGAAAACAGGAATAAATTAAGAGGATGTAAATAACGTCTGAAAAATATTTAACCAAGACAGGACTCGCAGCAATTGATCAAGTTGGAAAACTTAGATTTAGAAAGGATATAGGAAAACATTGGTTTGGTAAAGAGTTGTGGATGAAGAGGAGAGAGAGTACTGAGGGGAGTATAACGAGGGAAAGTGTAGTGAGAAAGAGAGTGTAGAGAGGAAAAGAGAGTAGAGGGGAGAGAGTGTAATGAGGGGAAGAGTGTCATGGAAGTGTCGTGAGATGGAGAGTTCAGTGAGGAGGAAGAGTGTAGTGATTGGTATAGATATCAGTGACAGAGCAGTGAGAGAAGAGTGTAGTGAGAGAAGAGTGTAGTGTGTAGTTACATGGAGTATAAAGAGGGAGAGTGTAATTAGGGAAGAATGTAGTGAGGGAGACTGGAGTGAGGGAGTGCCGAACTGGGAGAGTGTAGTGAGGAAAAGGAAGAGTGTAGTGAGGAAAAGGAAGAGTGTAGTGAGGAAAGGGAAGAGTATAGTGAGGAAAGGAAAGAAGAATATACTGAGGAAAGGGAAGAGTGTAGTGAGGAAAGGAAAGAAGAATATAGTGAGGAAAGGGAAAGTATAGTGAGGAAAGGAGAAGAGTGTAGTGAGGAAAGGAAGTGTAGTGAGGAAAGAGGAAGTGTAGTGAGGAAGGGGAAGAGTTAGTGATGAAAGGGAAGAGTATAGTGAGGAAAGGGAAGAGTATAGTGAGAAAGAGGAAGAGTATAGTGAGGAAAAGGGAAGAGTAGTGAGGAAAGAGGAAGAGTATAGTGAGGAAAGAGGAAGATATAGTGAGGAAAGGGAAGAGTAGTGAGAAAGGAAGAGTATAGTGAGGAAAGGGAAGAGTGTAGTGAGAAAGGGAAGTGTATGTGAGGAAAGGGAAGAGTATAGTGAGGAAAGGGAAAGTATAGTGAGGAAAGGGGAAGTGTAGTGAGGAAAAGGAAGAGTATAGTGAGGAAAGGGAAGATGTAGTGAGGAAAGAGGAAGAGTATAGTGAGGAAAGAGGAAGAGTATAGTGAGGAAGAGGAAGAGTATAGTGAGGAAAGAGAAGAGTTAGTAGGAAAGGAAGAGTATAGTGAGGAAAGAGGAAGAGTATAGTGAGAAAAAAAAAAAAAAAAAAAAAAAAAAAAAAAAAAAAAAAAAAAAAAAAAAAAAAAAAAAAAAAAAAAAAAAAAAAAAAAAAAAAGGGGGGGGGGGGGGGGGGGGGGGGGGGGGGGGGGGGGGGGGGGGGGGGGGGGGGGGGGGGGGGGGGGGGGGGGTGTAGTTAGTGAGGAAAGAGGAAGAGTAGTGAGAAAGGGAAGTGTAGTGAGGAAAGGGAAGAGTTAGTGAGGAAAAGGAAAGAAGTGAGAAGGGAAGAGTATAGAGGAAAGAGGAAGGTTAGTAGGAAAGGGAAGAATAGGAGGAAAGAGGAAAGTATGTGAGGAAAGGAAAGGTAGTAGGAAAGGAAGTTAGTGAGGAAAAGGAAGGTAGTGAGGAAAGGAAGATGTAGTGAGAAGGGAAGAGTTAGTGAGGAAAGGAAAGTAGTGAGGAAAGGGAGAGTTAGTGAGAAGGAAAGTGTAGTGAGGAAAGGAAGAGTGTAGTGAGGAAAGAGTAGTGAGAAAGAAGAGTATATGAGAAAGAGGAAAGTAGAGGAAAGAGAAATTAGTGAGGAAAGGGAAGTTAGTGAGAAAGAAGTGTAGTGAAAAGGAAGGTAGTAGGAAAGGGAATATAGTGAGGAAGGAAATGAGGAGAAAAGAGGTAGGAGAAAGGAAGAGTATAGTGAGAAAGAGAAAATAGTGAGGAAGGAAGAGTATGAGAAGGGAAAGAATATATGAGAAGGGAAATATGAGAAAGGGAAGAATAGTGAGGAAAGGAAAGTTAGTGAGGAAAGGAAGAGTTAGTGAGGAAAAAGGGAGGAAGAGTTAGTGAGGAAGGGAAGTTAGTGAGGAAGGGAAGAGTATAGTGAGGAAAGGAAGGTAGTGAGGAAAGGAAGAGATAGTGAGAAAGGAAGTGTAGTGAAAAGGAAAGTATAAGAAGGAAGTTAGTGAGGAAAGGAGAAAAGGAGAAAGGGAAGAGTTAGGAGGAAAGGAAAGTAGTGAGGAAAGGGAAGTATAGTAGAAAGGAAGGTAGTGAGGAAAGGGGAAAGTATAGGAGAAGGGAAGTTAGGAGGAAGGAAGTGTAGTGAGGAAAGGGAAGTGTAGTGAGAAGGAAGTTAGGAGAAAGGAATATAGTGAGAAAGGGAAGAGTTAGTGAGGAAGGGAAGAGGTAGGGAAGGGAGAGTATAGTGAGGAAAGGGAAGAGTTAGTGAGAAGGGGAAGAGTTAGTGAGGAAAGGGAAGTATAGTGAGGAAGGGAAAGAGTATAGTGAGGAAAGGAAGAGTATAGTGAGGAAAGAGGAAGAGTTAGTGAGAAAGAGGAAAGGAGGAAGGAAGATGGAGGAAGGAAAGTATATGAGAAGAAGTATAGTGAGAAGGAAAGGTAAGAAAGGAAAAAGAGGAAGAGTAGTGGAAGGAAGGAGGAGGAAAGAAGGTAGGAAAGGAAGGTAGTAGAAAAGGAAAGTAGGAGAAGAGGTAGTGAGGAAGAAGGTAGTGAGGAAGGAAGATTGGAGAAGGAAAGTTAGGAAAGAAGATGAGGAAAGGAAGATTAGAGGAAGGGGAAAGTAGTGAGAAAGGGAAGAGTTAGTGAGGAAGAAGTTAGTAGAAAAGTATGTGAAGAATAGGAAAGGAGGTAGGAGAAGAAGAAGTGAGAAGGAAGGTAGAGGAAGAGGAAGAGGTGGAGAAGGAAGAAGGAGGAAGGAAGGATAGTGAGAAGAGGAAGTATAGGAGAAGGAAGTATGAGGAAGATAGAAGATAGTGAGGAAGGAAGGTAGGAGGAAAGAGTGTAGTAGGAAAGAAGGTAGTGAGGAAGGAAAGGAGGAAAGGAAGAGTATAGTGAGAAAGAAGTTAGGAGAGGGAAGAGTTAGTGAGAAAGGAAGAATGTAGTGAGAAGGGAGAGTATGAGAAAGAAAAAAAAAAAAAAAAAAAAAAAAAAAAAAAAAAAAAAAAAAAAAAAAAAAAAAAAAAAAAAAAAAAAAAAAAAAAAAAAAAAAAAAAAAAAAAAAAAAAAAAAAAAAAAAAAAAAAAAAAAAAAAAAAAAAAAAAAAAAAAAAAAAAAAAAAAAAAAAAAAAAAAAAAAAAAAAAAAAAAAAAAAAAAAAAAAAAAAAAAAAAGTGAGGAAAGGGAAGTTAGTGAGAAAGGGAAGAGTTAGTGAGGAAAGGAAGGTATAGTGAGGAAAGGAAGTGTAGTGAGGAAAGGGGAAGAGTGTAGTGAGGAAAGGAAGAGATAGTGAGAAAGGGAAGAGTATAGGAGGAAAGGGAAGAGTTAGTGAGGAAAGGGGAAGGTATAGGAGGAAAGAGAAGGATAGTGAGGAAAGGGAAGAGTGTAGTGAGGAAAGGGAAGGAGGAGAAGAGAAGTTAGTGAGGAAAGGAGTGTAGTGAGAAAGAAAATAGTGAGGAAAGAGGAAGAGTAGTGAGGAAAGGGAAGAGTAGTGAGGAAAGGGGAAGAGGAGTGAGGAAAGGGAAAGAGTTAGTGAGGAAGGAAGAGTGGAGGAAGGGAAGAGATAGTGAGGAAAGGGAAGGAGTGAGGAAAGGAAGTGTAGGAGGAAAGGGAAGGTAGTGAGAAAGGAAGGTAGTGAGGAAAGGAAGGTAGGAGGAAAGGAAGTATAGGAGGAAAGGAAGAGGTAGTGAGGAAAGAGGAAGAGTAGAGGAAAAGGGAAGAGATAGTGAGGAAAGAGGAAGATGTAGTGAGGAAAGGGAAGGGTGTAGTGAGGAAAGGGAAGATATGAGGAAGGGAAGAGTGTATGAGGAAAGGGAAGGAGTGAGAAAGAATATAGGAGGAAAGGGAAGGAGAGGAAAGAGAAGAGTTAGTGAGAAAGAGGAAGTGTAGTGAGGAAAGGGGAAAGTGTAGTGAGGAAAGAGGAAGTTAGTGAGGAAAGGGAAGAGTATAGTGAGGAAAGGAGGAAGAGTGAGGAAAGGGGAAGAGTATAGTGAGGAAAGAGGAAGTTAGTGAGAAGGGAAGTGTAGTGAGAAAGGAAGTTAGTGAGGAAAGGGAGAAAGTGTAGTGAGGAAAGGAAGAGTAGGAGGAAAGGGGAAGAGTATGAGGAAAGAGGAAGAGTAGTGAGGAAAGAGGAAGAGGAAGGAGGAAAGGGAAGAGATAGGAGGAAAGGGAAGAGATAGTGAGGAAAGGGAAGTTAGTGAGGAAAGGGAAGGTAGTGAGGAAAGGGAAGAGTAGTGAGGAAAGGAAAGGATAGTGAGGAAAGGGAAGAGTGTAGTGAGGAAAGGAAGAGTTAGTGAGGAAAGGGAAGAGTATAGTGAGGAAAGAGGAAGAGGAGGAGGAAAGGGGAAGAGTATAGTGAGGAAAGGGGAAGAGTATAGTGAGGAAAGAGGAAGAGTGTAGTGAGGAAAGGGAAGAGTATAGTGAGGAAAAAGGAAGAGTGTAGTGAGGAAAGAGGAAGAGTGTAGTGAGGAAAGGGGAAGAGTGTAGTGAGGAAAGAGGAAGAGTGTAGCGAGGAAAGGGGAAGAGTGTAATGAAATGGAGAAATGGAGAGTGTTGTGAGGAGGCAGTGGAGATAAGACCGAGTAATGGAGAGAGGACAATGGGGAGTGATGGAGAGAGAGCGTAGAAATGTAAGGAGAGGAGTAAAGGGAAATTGGCGAGGGGATATAAAGGAGGGAGGGAGAGGCTAGTGATGGAGAGAATGGAGTAAGAGATGGATGAGAATGAGATATAGCAGGGAATCAGAGTTGTGGGAGATGGGAAGGTCGGATGGAGGAATAGTGAACTTAATGAGAATCTAGGAGAGGAGAATATGGGATTGAAGATAGGGAGAAGAGTTGTGGTATAAGAGTATGGGAAATCAGTTAGGCAGGGGTCTGAGGGAGGTGAAGATAGGGAGGATTTTATGGAAGGGAACAAGGGATAGGCATCAGGGATGTAAGATGATGAAACGAGGGATTAAATACATCTAATTTTGGATATATACTGTTTGAATTACCACCTAAAAAAACACGTATGGTATTCCAGCGACCAATATTTTTGTTGCATCTCTTGCCACGACAATTTAATATTTTTCTTATATACTGAATGACTTTGTTCATCAAATATTTCTATTTTTATTGTATCAAATTAATTCAAACATTTAAGTTACTGAATTTATTTCAAACACCCCAAGCGGAAGAAATATCTGTGACTAGGCCTCATGCTGGATCAGAGCCTGATCAACCAGGCTGTTACTGCTGGCCGCCTGGCAGGTGCCTGTCCAGTGCCTGCTTGAAGACAGCCAGGGGTTTGTTGGTAATCCCCCTGATGTATGCTGGGAGGCAGTTGAACAGTCTTGGGCCCCTGACACTTATTGTGTTGTCTCTCAACGTGCTAGTGGCACCCCTGCTTTTCATTGGGGGGATGTTACATCGCCTGCCAAGTCTTTTGCTTTCGTAGGGAGTGACTCTCGTGTGCAAGTTTGGTACTAATCCCTCGAGAATTTTCCACGTGTGTATAATAATGTATCTCTCCTGCCTGCGTTCCAGGGAGTACAGGTTTAGGAACTTCAAGCGTTCCCAGTAATTGAGGTGGTTTATCACGGCACGCATAACCGTTCGATTCTCCGTGCTACCCGATGAATGTGAGTCGACTTCTGGGAGCGTCACGACGAACGACACCAAGGAAGGTAGAAACATTGTTGTTATTGGGGACAGCCAGGTTAGGTACATGGATAGGGCCTTCTGATTGAAGGATAGGAGTAGGAGACAGAGGGTTTGCTTTCCTGGGGCTGGGATGGAGGATATTGTTAGCCGTCTGGACGACATCATGAGAGGTAATGGGAGCAATCCTATTATCTGTCTCAGTGCTGGAGGCAACGATGTTGGCAGACGTAGGAGTGAGGACCTGACTAGCAGGTATAGGTCAGCAATAGACATAATTAGGAAGCAGGGTGGGAACCCTGTCATATGTGGTATTTTGCCAAGGAGAGGAGTTGGAAATGAATGGCTGTCCAGGGCAATTGGTGTCAATTGCTGGCTGGACAAATACTGTAAGGAAAATGCAGTAACATTCATTGACAACTGGGACCTCTTCTATGGCAGAAATGACATGTATGCCAGGGATGGGGTTCACTTATCCAGGTCTGGGGTGGGGGCACTGGCAACTGCAGTGGAGGGAGCTGTTATGGCTTTAAACTAGAAATAGTTAGTGGTATGGGTTTTTGGGGGAAAACAGTGAAGTCCCAGTGTAGTAATATGCTAAGTTCTAGGGGAACTAGTAATAGTCAGAATAAGGATGACAAGGACAGTAATAGAGACTACTCTGGGAGGAAATTGTTAAGGCCACAAGGAACAATAATGTAGTAATTCTAGGGGACTTTAACTTTAGTCAGATTGATTGGAATTTCTTGACAGGGAATTTAGAATCTAACGACTTTTTAGAAGTAGTTCAGGATTGTTTTTTGAAGCAGTTTGTGACAGAACCTACAAGGGGAAATAACCTACTTGACTTGGTTCTGGCAAACAAGGAATCCCTTGTTAATAATTTAGAAATTACAGAGGAACTCGGCACAAGCGACCACAAGTCAATTACCTTTAGCAATGAATGAATGTATGATAGTAGGTATAATTCAGTAACAGTCCCAGACTTTCGCTTAGCAGATTATAATGGGCTTAGAGAACACTTATCAACTCTGGACTGGGGTAACAAAGAGAGCTATCAATATGACAACTTTCTTAACACTATACAGGCTGCCCAAAGAACATTTATCCCGTATAAAGAAATTAGATCAAGTAGAAATGACCCAAAATGGATGAATAATAGGCTCAAATATCTTTTAGGGCAGAAGAAAGGAATTTAAAGGCGCATAAATAGAGGTGAGGCTCATCTTATAAATCAGTATACTGACATTAAGAGGGACGTTAAAAAGGGTATAAGAAAAGCTAAACGGGACTATGAAATTAAAGTTGCTAGGGATTCAAAAACTAACCCAAAAAGTTTTTTCCAGGTTTATAGGACAAAAGTTAGGGATAAGATAGGTCCCCTTAAAAATAACTCTGGCCATCTTACTGACAAGGAGAATGATATGTGCTCTATTTTTAATAATTATTTTATCTCGGTTTGTTGAAAGAAGAAAAGATATATAGTGAAATTAAAATCACTTTCATGATTTCTCACATCAAGGAACTGGAAAAATAAAAGATCAAGAGAAAGGAATATAAGCACGAGATTACACCTCGCGGTCAACTTACAACATCTGATCTTTTATAGTGTCCCTGAAGAAGATAAATTATGTAATATCACAGTCACTAGCGAAATGGTTATGAAACAAGTAGACCGACTGAAACAAAATAAATCACCAGGTCCTGATGAGCTTTTTGCAAGGGTCCTTAAGGAATGCAAAATGGAACTTTGTGAACCATTAACTAATATTTTAAATTCAACTCTTCAAACAGGTGTAGTGTCTGATATGTGGAAGATGGCTAATGTAAATCCTATTTTTAAAGCAGGGGACAAGTCACTACCGTCAAATTACCGCCCAATAAGCCTGACCTTAATTGTAGGCAAATTACTAGAGTCAATTATAGCTGATATTATTAGAAGCCATCTAGATAACCATAATTTGATTAATGATACTCAGCATGGATTCACGAAAGGCCGTTCCTGCCTATCTAATTTATTAACCTTCTTTAGTAAAGCTTTTGAGGCTGTTGATCACGATAAAGAATTCGATATTGTTTATTTAGATTTTAGTAAGGCTTTTGATAGAGTACCGCACCAGAGACTGTTAAAGAAAGTGGCAGCTCATGGGAGTGGGGGAAAAGTGCTGTCATGGATCGAGTCATGGCTCACCAATAGGAAGCAGAGAGTGTGCATAAATGGGGTTAAATCCGTGTGGGGATCTGTAACAAGTGGTGTTCCACAGGGATCAGTCTTAGGCCCGTTGTTGTTTATAATATATATCAATGACCTTGATGAGGGAATTACTAGTGATATGAGCAAATTCGCCGATGACACGATAATTGATTCAAACGTAGATGTTGGGGAACTTCAGGAGGATTTAGACAAACTCAATTCGTGGTCAGAAAAGTGGCAGATGCAGTTTAATGTAGATAAATGCAGGGTTCTGAAGCTCGGGAGTGTCCATAACCCAAGCACTTATAAGTTAAATAACGTAGAACTTAGCCATACAGATTGCGAAAAGGACTTGGGGGTTATGGTAAGTAGCAACCTTAAACCAAGACAGCAATGCCTAAGCGTACGTAATAAGGCAAACAGATTACTGGGATTTATAGAACATAAGAACATAAGAAAGGAGGAACACTGCAGCAGGCCTGTTGGCCCATACTAGGCAGGTCCTTCACAATCCATCCCACTAACTTATATCAAGAAGTGTAAGCAACAGAAGTCCAAAGGTTATATTACATAAGAACATAAGAACATAAGAAATTAGGAACACTGCAGCAGGCCTGTTGGCCCATACTAGGCAGGTCCTTCACAATCCATCCCACTAACAGAATAATTGCCCAACCTATTTTTCAATTCTACCCAAGAAATAAGCTTTGAAGATTCTATTAACTCAAGTGCGAGTCCCACTCAAATCCAACCCCTCTCACTCATGAATTTATCCAACCTAAATTTGAAACTACCCAAGGTCATAGCTTCAATGACCCTACTAGGCAGACTGTTCCACTCATCAACTACCCTATTTCCAAACCAATATTTTCCTATATCCTTTCTAAATCTAAACTTATCCAATTTGAATCCATTATTGCGGGTTCTCTCTTTGGGGAGATATCCTCAAGACCTTATTTATATCCCCTTATTAATACCATCTTCCACTTATATCCTCGTCATGTCTCCCTCATTCTTCGTCTTACAAGTGAATGTAATTTAAGGGTCTTCAATCTTTCTTCATACGGAAGATTTCTAATGCTATGAATTAACTTTGTCATTCGTCGCTGAATGTTTTCTAACGAATTTATATCCATTCTGTAAAATGGAGACCAGAACTGAGCTGCATAATCTAGGTGAGGCCTTACTAATGATGAGCTGCATAATCTAGCTTTATACATCGTTAGTAAGGCCTCACCTAGATTACGCAGCTCAGTTCTGGTCTCCATATTACAGAATGGATATTAATTCATTAGAAAACATTCAGCGTAGAATGACTAAATTAGATACATAGCATTAGAAATCTTCCGTATGAAGAAGATTGAAGACCTAAAATACATTCACTTGTAAGAGTAGAATGAGGAAGACATGATCGAGGTATACAAGTGGAAAATGGGTATTAACAAAGGGGATATTAATAAGGTCTTGAGGATATTAATAAGGTTCTTAAGGAATGCAAAATAGAACTCTGTGAACCCTTAACTAACATTTTTAACCTATCTCTTCAAACAGGTGTAGTGCCGGATACGTGGAAGAGGGCTAATGTAATTCCTATTTTTAAAGCAGGGGACAAGTCGTTACCATCAAATTACCGCCCAATAAGTCTAACATCAATTGTAGGCAAATTACTAGAGTCGATTATAGCTGATAACATAAGAAGCCATCTCGATAGGCATAATTTGATTAATGATACTCAGCATGGATTCACCAGGGGCCGTTCCTGCCTAACTAATTTGTTAACTTTTTTCAGTGGGGCTTTTGAGGCAGTTGATAATGATAAAGAATTCGATATCGTTTATTTGGATTTTAGTAAGGCTTTTGATAGAGTACCACATCAGAGACTGTTAAAGAAAGTGGCTGCTCATGGCATTGGGGAAAAGTGTTGTCATGGATCGAGTCATGGCTCACCAATAGGAAGCAGAGGGTGTGCATAAATGGGGTTAAATCGGAGTGGGGATCTGTAACAAGTGGCGTTCCTCAGGGATCGGTTTTGGGCCCGTTGTTGTTTATAATATATATAAATGACCTTGACGAGGGAATTTCTAGTGATATGAGCAAATTCGCTGATGACACGAAGATAGGTAGGATAATCGATTCAGACGTAGATGTCAGTGAACTACAGGAGGATTTAGACAAACTCAATTCCTGGTCAGAAAAATGGCAGATGCAGTTCAATGTAGATAAATGCAAAGTTCTAAAGCTCGGGAGTGTCCATAACCCAAGCACTTATAAGTTAAATAACGTAGAACTTAGCCATACAGATTGCGAGAAGGACTTGGGGGTGATGGTAAGCAGCAACCTTAAACCAAGACAGCAATGCCTAAGCGTACGTAATAAGGCAAATAGATTACTGGGATTTATATCAAGAAGTGTTAGCAACAGAAGTCCAGACGTTATATTACAGCTTTATACATCATTAGTAAGGCCTCACCTAGATTACGCAGCTCAGTTCTGGTCTCCATATTACAGAATGGACATAAATTCGTTAGAAAACATTCAGCGTAGAATGACTAAATTAATACATAGCATTAGAAATCTTCCTTACGAAGAAAGATTGAAGACCCTTAAATTACATTCACTTGTAAGACGTAGAATGAGGGGAGACATGATCGAGGTATACAAGTGGAAAATGGGTATTAACAAAGGGGATATAAATAAGGTCTTGAGGGTATCTCTCCAAGAGAGAACCCGCAATAATGGATTCAAGTTAGATATGTTTAGATTTAGAAAGGATATAGGAAAGTATTGGTTTGGAAATAGGGTAGTTGATGAATGGAACAGTCTGCCTAGTAGGGTTATTGAAGCAAGGACCTTGGGTAGTTTTAAATTTAGGTTGGATAAATTCATGAGTGAAAGGGGTTGGATTTGAGTGGGAATTGCACATGAGTAAATAAAATTATCAAAGCTTATTTTTTGGGTAGCATTGAAAATTAGGTTGAACAAATATTCTGTTGGTGGGATGGAATGTGAAGGACCTGCCTAGAATGGGCCAACAGGCCTGCTGCAGTGTTCCTCCTTTCTTATGTTCTTATGTTCTTATATCTCACCAAGAGAGAACCCGAAATAATGGATTTAAATTAGGACGTGCCTAGTATGGGCCAACAGGCCTGCTGCAGTGTTCCTCCTTTCTTATGTTCTTATGTTAAGTTTAGATTTAGAAAGGATATAGGAAAGTATTGGTTTGGAAATAGGGTAGTTGATGAGTGGAACAGTCTGCCTAGTAGGGTTATTGAAGCAAGGACCTTGGGTAGTTTCAAATTTAGGTTGGATAAATTCATGAGTGAGAGGGGTTGGATTTGAGTAGGAATTGCACTTGAGTAAATAGAATTATCAAAACTTATTTCTTGGGTAGCATTGAAAATTGGGTTGAACAAATATTCTGTTAGTGGGTTGGAATGTGAAGGACCTGCCTAGTATGGGCCAACAGGCCTGCTGCAGTGTTCCTCCTTTCTTATGTTCTTATGTATGTTCAACGTGAGATGTTTTGACAAACATAAATATAACCCACTAAAACAAATTACTTGCTGTAAATGTAAATGCTAAAGTCTTATAAGGATCAGATGGTCAAGTACTTTGCAAACATTGAATTTAACTAGATACTATTCATGGGTCGGCAATGGTCAGTGGATTCCTGATGTTATATGTTAAAGTATATCAGAAAGATCAGTTGACAGTCAGCCAGAGCGCCGTAATAACAAAGATGCAAGTTGAAATAGCAGAGGTACTTCACAGCAGCAACTAAATTCTGCTTCCACCTGGCCTACAAAATACATTCAATTACCTTTGGCATTGAATGGAAGTTTCATAGTAGGAATAACTCAGTAACGGTCCCAGATTTTCGCTTAGCAGATTACAATGGACTTAGAGAACACTTATCATCTGTGGACTGGGGTAATGAAGAGAGCTATCAATATGACAGTTTTCTGAACACTATACATGCTGTAATAATATTGGTAGAATTACCGACAATATGTTAAGTAAACATGCTGCCCAAAGAACATTTATCCCATATAAAGAAATTAGATCGAATAGAAATGACCCAAAATGGATGAATAATAGGCTCAAATATCTTTTAGAGCAGAAGAAAGGAATTTATAGGCGTATCAAAAGAGGTGAGGGTCATCTTGTGAATCAGTATATTGACATTAAGAGGGACGTTAAAAAGGGGATAAGAAAAGCTAAACGGGACTACGAAATTAAAGTTGCTAGGGATTCGAAAACTAACCCAAAACGTTTTTTTCCAGGTGTATAGAACAAAAGTTAGAGATAAGATAGGTCCCCTTAAAGATAATTATGGGTATCTCACTGACAAAGAGAATGAAATGTGCTCTATTTTTAATAATTATTTTCTCTCGGTTTTCACTCAGGAAGACACTAATAATATCCCAAGAATTAGGTATTTTAGTGGGCCTGAAGAAGATAAATTATGTAGTATCACAGTCACTAGCGAAATGGTTATCAGACAGATAGACCGTTTGAAGCAAAATAAATCGCCAGGCCCTGATGAGCTTTTTTCAAGGGTTCTTAAGGAATGCAAAATGGAACTCTGTGAACCCTTAACTAACATTTTTAACCTATCTCTTCAAACTCTGTGAACCCTTAACTAACATTTTTAACCTATCTCTTCAAACTGCTGGAGGCAATGATGTAGG
>WNWK01005275.1:101282-123693 GCA_009830355.1 Cherax destructor | reverse complement strand
AGCAATTGCTCTCTTCTGCTTAAAATCAGGCGTCTCTCTGTGGTTCTCTTATGCCGATACCTGCCCCACGCAGCGCGTTTCAAACGTACTGGCGAGCACAAGCAGGAGACCACCAAGGCACGCACTTCTGAGAATGCTTGCCCGAGGTTTATGGGATAGAATGTGAAGCTGCCGTGAAGACGGAGGACGAAAAGAGATGTAAAACCTCATCAATGGAGGACGAGGAAGGAACCTCATGAAAGGCAGCAAGATGTGCGTAAAGGTCCCATTTCGCCCGGTCAAATTGCCAGCGTGGGTTACGAGGAGGTGGAGAATATGAAGGGGACCTAAGGATGATTGGGAAGTGATCGCTATCATGTAAGTCCGGGAGGACAGACCATGTGAAGTCAAGGACAGTTGATGAAGAGCAGATGGAAAGATCGATGCAGGAGAAAGAATGAGTTCGGGGGTCAAAATGGGTAGGAGTAGCCGTATTTAAAACATGGAGGGGGAGAGAAGTAAGAAATGCCTGCAACTGAATGCCACGGGAGTCACAGTGCGACCCTCCCCAAAGAAAATAATGTGCGTTAAAGTCACCAAGTAATAGAAGGGGTGGCAGCAAGGAAGAAACCAGAAAATCAACATCTGGGATAGACAATGCTCGCGAAGGGAAGAGATATAAAGAACAGAGTGTATACCACTTATTCAAGTGGATATGGGCTGCGGTGTAATGTAGAGAAGAATGAACATAGAGCTGACGGTATGGAACACCCATGCGTATAAGAAGAGCACTTTCGTTAAAGTTTCCATCGGATAAAGAATCCGATGAATACAACAAATCATAGCCTGAAAAGGGCTGGATAACAGAGGATTGCAATTTGGGTTCTTGCAAACAGACACCAACAGGGTAAAACTGGGAGAGCAACACCTGAAGCTCACCCCGGTTACCCCTGAGGCCTCAGATATTCCACTGCAGAAAAACCATGATTTATGGAGAGAAATACATAAGTCGAAGTTAGAGGTATCTATGGACTAGGGTTAGAAAAGTCCACGTGTGGAGGCAGCGGAAGATCTGTAATCAAAGGAGTGGGACGCTGTGAAGTAAGGAGGGGGTAGACGGAGAAGGGAGAAGAGGAGGAACCGGAGGTGGAGCGGTGTCCATCAACGGTTCAGTCTCTGCAATAAATCCTGCAATAGCCTCCAGCGTTTCGGGAATCATAGATGCAGGATGTGGGACCACATTAGAGATGAAAGGAGGAGGGGGGTAATTAGGTTCGGTCTGAGGAAGAAGACCAAAAGGTCTAATTCCTCAGACACAGTTTAGAGAAGCAGCTTGGGTTTCCAGACAGTGCAGTAAGACCCTTGTGAGTTTAAACATTGACTTTTGATTGTAATAATAATCAGTGGGTTACTATGGAAAGTTTTGAGCCAGCAGAAACAAGCCTAAATAAACCTATCCCTGCTGGTACAGTGGTACCTCGAGTTACGATGGTCCCCAAAATCGCCCTTTTATGTAAGTTTATTTTTTTAAATGCTTTTGTATGTATATTTTTGGGGGTGTAAAAGGACTAGTCTATTTTACATTATTCCTTATGGGGATAAATTCGTTTGGTAATGGCACTTGAACAGCATTCTCGAACGAAAAAATATCGTAACAGTTTCATGATCATGCTTGCAGACGTAATTCTTACCACTATTATATCAAAATAAAATGCTGAACCTACTAGGTCCATACAGAGCTGCATAATTCCTACCAGCCAACTAAGAAAACCCATGGCATGGATCAGTTCTGGTTAATCTATGGAGGCATCTAGTCTGTGAAACCTTTCTCAGGAACTTTTGGTATGGTTCATTAGAGCACTTTAGCCTACCAGGACCCCAACTATGTCACTGGTAGGGGGTCATAAACCCCTGTGAAGCTACTCTACCAAGATCCTAGTAGGGAGGTCATGGATCATACACCTCGTACAATGATTCGAGGCGCTAAACCCACCAGGGCCATAGAGTGCTGCCTTGAATACCATTAATCGGGAGAAGACGCTAAACCCATAGGTCATTTGGCATCTTATTCCTTGGATTAAGCCCTTCAACAGCCTTGACCCCTGTGGTTTAGCACTTCTTTTGATTATAATAATAATTCAACAGCCTTCAGGGTAATAGTAAGTGGTAAACCTATATGGGTGGTGCACCACTGGGGTCACAGTGACCAAAGGAATGGAAGGCACTCAGGCTTGATTCAAGGTATTGGATTATTATTCTGGGGGAGCGCTAAACCCATCAGGGTATGATCATAACTAGGCGCTAAACCTGTCAGGGTATGCAGTCCTAGCTGTAGCCACATCCACTTGCACACATCCAGACACTGAGTAGAAAGAGAACAAGGCCAGTCAGGTCCAATTCATGTATTGTACATGACTCAAACGAGTGAGTGTCGTGCAGTGTTCAACTGCAGCTGAAACAAGTGACATTGAAAAACAAAGACCCTTCTGGTTTAGTGCTTCTTTTGATTATAATAATAATAATAAAGACAAAAATACTGATAAGCACAAGAAAACTTTAGAACCATTCAGCACAGAGACAAACAATGGAAATCAAGGACCCCATTAGAGACCAAGTGAAAATAAGTCACTTATCTGACTTTTTTTGGGGTTATCCTAGGAAATTTACACACGTTATTATATACGATAATTTGTTTTAGCCAACTGGCAAATCTGCCATCAGCTGCATCAGTGACAAAAAACCCAGAATGAACCATCAACACGTGTTTTTATTATGCTTAAGGCTTAACTTTATTACCATTACCATGGATACTATTTTTTTTTTTTTTTTAAATTTAACCAGTCAGACTTGGAAGGGAAGGGATTGTGGGAGGGTGAGCATCCTCAGCAGTAGAGCATCTTGTGCACCATAAAATACAGTACCTCTCAGCTTTCTCAGAAACATCTAGGGAGACAATTTCTTCCCCTACACACTACATTTCACAGTACCTCATGGAATAAATTCTTTACTCTTCATCCAACATCTCCCATAGACTATCTTTCCCAACATAGCATCAGCAAGAACCTTCTGTGAAATGTTGGACAAAACATTGCATTTCATGTTCTAAAGAGTGAATTATGCATTGTTATGGTGCATAATGCTAGGCAAGCCCACAATCAATATTCTTAACAGCATTGAAGTCCCTTCTACCTCAATCTCTTGCTACCCTCTATCCCTGCACTATCCACTGTCCTGCTGCACTCCATACCCTACTAATCATCACTCTCCCTCTTACAACCCATTCTCCCTGCATCCTGCCCTACCCTGCTGCGCTGTATGACCCCTGTGGTTTAGCGCTTCTTTTTTATTATAATAATTAACAGCATTGACAATATTCCTGTCACTATCCATAAACACATTTCCTTCAACTCTTGCTGGGGAACCGTTGTTCGTCCGCATACCATCGTTCCGGGGAGTGATGGACTTGCCTCGCATGGGTCAGTAGGCCTGCTGCAGTGTTCCTTTTTCTTATGTAGAAATTGCTGGTGCTTTGTCCATCCAGCAAAATATTGTAGGTCACTGGCAGAATGGTGGGTCTGGTGCAGGTAAGCATAATCCATCCTGCAGGCAACCTCCCACTTACCTCAAGGTAGAAAGAAGGTAGGAAGCTTTTTCTTTCTTTCAACACACCGGCCGTATCCCACTGAGGCAGGGTGGCCCAAAAAGAAAAACAAAAGTTTCTCTTTATAAATATAATAATGTATACAGAAGGGGTTACTAGCCCCTTGCTCCTGGCATTTTAGTCGCCTATTGCAACACGAATGGCTTATGGAGAAAGAATTCTGTTCCACTTTCCCCATGGAGAGGATGCTTTTTATAACGTAATAATTAATTAATACACCTCTTTGTGAGACTAAATTTGTATATTTACAGTGGAGAAATTCCTCAAAATACAGGCTTCCCTAACTAATAAACAATTTGTATTTCTGGTGTTGTAACTTACAAATAAGTTTAGTATTGTAAGTTACAAACAAGTTGTTCGTAAACAATAAAAAGTGCCATTACTCTGGCTGGAAGAATTCATAAATAACTCATACTTAAGAGAGCAAACTTGCCGTGACATTTTGCTTAGTCCTGAATCAGTCACATCTTTTGTTACTTGTTAAGTTCTTTGTAATTTGAAACCTAATTTCTGATGGATAACAATAATACAAAGAATGTTTGTGTGCTATACATTTGTAACTCAGAATCAACGCCCAAGAAAGTATTTTTGAATGTTATTGCTGAAGGGGCTGGTTTGTGTGTGGATGTTCCTAACTCAAACATAAGTTAGAGATCTCCTGTACTTTATTCACAGATGCTTTCTACTCAATAACAATAAGATACTTTATGAAAATAAATTAATCTCAGATATTTCCCTTAAATTAAGACACTTATGCAAAATTAACAGCTCAATGGATTCCAATTTTGTACCTACGACTCCAGTCATCAAACATTTTTATTTGAAATACAGCGTCTCATCACTTAGCGACGTACTCGTTTACTGACGACTCAGACTTACGACGGGCTCTCTGACCAGTATGAATATCTAAATAATGTATATTAGAGCTGATTTCCTCTATTCTGTTTATTACAATATACAGTACACTACTGTATAAATATTTAAAAATACAGTGGACCCCCGGATTACGTACTGCTCCAAACTCGAACAATTATGCAAGTGTATTTTGGTAAGTGCTTTTGTAAGTGTACTTTTGGGGGTCTAAAAGGACTAATCTAATTGACATTATTCCTTATGGGAACAAATTCGTTCGGTAACGACACTTGAACAGCATTCTGGAACGAAATAATGACGTAATCCGGGGGTCCACTGTATACTAAAAATGTTATAAATGGTGCAAAGGTGACATTAAAACAATATCAAAGATAATTGACAAACCCACTACCATTATAGTACAGTGGTCCCTCGTGTTTCGGTGATTCCGACTCGTTGATTTCGAGTTTCGAGCGCTTTTTTCGGTCAATGTTTCCCTTGTCTATCGGTCATTCCCTCGACTATCTGTCCGTACCAGACCTGTCCGCCTGCCCGCGCAGGACGGCAGTCTATCGTTGTTTACCATTGAGAGAACATTGCCCAGCGCGCTCTTTCAAACATTTCACAATAAATTTATTATGTTTATTTATGGTTTAGTGATTGTCACTGTGAAATAAGTCACCATGGGTCCAAAGAAGCTTCCTAGTGGCACCCCTGTGGTAAAGAAAGTGAGGAACACCATCGAAGTGAAGAAGGAGATTGTAGAAAAATATGAGAGTGGCGTACATGTGAGTGAGCTTGCCAGGATGTACAACAAAAACACATCTACTGTCACCTCTATCCTGGCAAAGAGAAAAGAAATCAAGGCAGCTAATGTTGCAAAAGGTGTTGATATGTTAACGAAAAATAGATCGAAAACAGTGGATGAGGTTGAGAAGTTGTTGGGGGTGTGGATCAATGAAAAACAGATAGCGGGTGATACTATTTCCACGGTGATAATTTGTGAAAAGGCAAGGAAGTTGCAAGCAGAATTGTCAAGACAATGCCTGGAACCAGTGGTGATGCAAGTGATTTTAAAGCCAGCAAAGGCTGGTTTGACAGATTTAAGAAACGAAGTGGCATACACAGTGTTGTGAGGCATGGTGAGGCAGCCAGCTCAGACAAATGTGCAGCTGAAAAATTTGTGCAGGAATTCAAGGGGTTCATAGACACTGAAAAATTCGAACCCCAACAAGTGTTTAATTGTGATGAAACAGGCATGTTTTGGAAGAAAATGCCCAACAGGACCTTCATTACTCAGGAGGAAAAGGCACTGCCAGGACACAAGCCTATGAAAGACAGGCTAACTCTCATGTTGTGTGGTAATGCAAGTGGGGTTTTTAAAGTGAAGCCTTTACTAGTGTATCACTCTGAAAATCCCAGTGTGTTCAAGAAACACAATGTTAACAAGAATAATTTGTGTGTGCATTGGAAGGCTAACACCAAGGCATGGGTCACGACGCCAATTTTCATGGAATGGCTCACTGGAGTGTTTGGCCCCAGTGTGAAGAAATACCTCCAGGAAAAGAAATTGCCACTCAAGTGCCTCCTGCTACTGGACAATGCTCCTGCTCATCCTCACAACTTGAAAGACTATTTGTCTGACAACTTCAGTTTCATCACAGTGAAGTTCTTGCCTCCTAACACCACTCCTCTCATCCAGCCCATGGACCAGCAGGTCATTTCTAACTTCAAAAAACTGTACACCAAAGGAGTGTTTGAAAAGTGCTTTGAAGTGACCTTGGACAGAGTTGACCCTAAGAGAGTTCTGGAAAGATCACTTCAATATCCTCCATTGCATAGGCCTTATAGGTAAGGCTTGGGAGGGAGTGACTTCCAGGACTTTGAACTCTGCTTGGAGACCACTGTGGCCGAATTGTGTTGAAAAGAGGGATTTTGAAGGATTTGAGGCTGACCCTGACCCTGACGACCCTGTGCCTGTTGTGGAAGATATTGTGGCATTGGGCAAGTCCCTGGGGTTGGAGGTGAGTGGTGAGGATGTGGAAGAGTTGGTGGAGGACCACAGGGTAGACCTAACCACTGAAGAGCTGAAAGAGCTTCATCAGGAACAACATCAGACAACATTTAAGGAAATTGATTCAGAGGAGGAGGATGGACAGGGTGAGGTAGTAACTTCTTTAGAGATTTAGGAAATTTGTTCTATGTGGACTAAGGTGCAGACATTTGTTGAAAAACACCACCCTGAGCAAGCTCAAACAAGCCACATCTGCAACTTGTTCAATGACAAAACCTTGTCCCACTTCAGGAAAATGTTAAAGAGGCGCCAGAAACAGAGCACTCTTAACAATTATTTTTCGAGGCAGGGGTCCAGTGACTCTCAAGCTGGTCCTAGTGGCATTAAAAGACAAAGAAGGGAAGTAACCCCAGAGAGGGACTTATTACCTGAAGTCCTTTTGGAGGGGGATTCCCCTTCCAAACACTAACCCCTCCCCCTGTCCTCCTCCCTATCTTCCAGATGCCAGCAACTCTCTTCAATAAAGGTAAGTAAATGTTATTTTAAATGTTTAATTATAAATTTACTACTTTATATATCTATTTATAATTGTTTTGTTTATGTAAAAGTATAGTTAATCTTCACAAAATTAATTTTTTGTGAATATTTTTGGGTGGAAACGGATTAATTGTATTTACATTATTTCTTATGGGAAATAAGGTTTCGACTTTCGAGTAATTCAAGTTAAGGTCTAGCTCCTGGAACGGATTATGACCGAAAGTCGAGGGACCACTGTATGCTCCTCGTTTAGCGACAAATTCACTTACAGACGCGGTATTAGGAACGGAACTCCGTCGTTAAGTGAGGAGAGGCTGTATTTAACAGTGACATTCAGACTCCAGTAAAGCCATATAAAAATGGTCAAAATGTATTGAATGACACCCCTCACAAATATAAACAACTACTGCAGTAGTAATTAAACTTACATTGAGCTCAAACTAAAAAAAAAAAAATGCTTTACATTTTATTACAAGTGTTATACAAATTGTTGTGTACTCTGAGCGGAGAGGTCGAGTATTCTCCAAGCAGCACGAGCGTCGACTTCTGTTTGGTCCCTACATAGTACCCACACATACTGCACTCGCAGCACCTTACTGGGGTCACCTTCCACAACCTGCAATAAAACAATTCATTATGCTACATTCGTACTGAATTATTACTTTCTGTTAGTAAAACAAACTTAATAATGTGACAAAACACTACAACGGTGTTGGCCAAACAGTATTGGGGAAATAGGTCAAAGGTTAGATCCTAAAAAGGGTAATATAGAACCATCTTCTTGGATCAAGCATCAAGTCATCCTCCTTGAAGAAGTTACAACTCAAAAAGTGGACTTGTATGAAGTCTTTATTCTGTTGTAATATTATTGCTATTTACCTGGGAAGTGATTAAGAGGTACAGATTTCCACTGGGTAAATTGGACCACTTTCCTACTACAAGTGACAGATCAAGCAGGTTGTGATGGACATACAGGCCTGCAGGCTACTATAAGTGACAGATCAAGCAGGTTGTGATGGATCTACAGGCCTGCTGCCTGCTGGCACCAACAGACTCAGAACAAGTTTGGAAATCCCTCAGAGGTATGTGGTAAGGCAAGAACAACACTTGTTGCATATTCTAGAGTATCTAGTTATCCACTAGACTAGATCACAGTTTGGTCTGTATCTTAATAACCATCTCCCATCAAGGTAACGTAGGCTGACCCAGAGCAAATACATTTACCATCATATATCCAATCACCATCTTGTCAAAGTCCACTGACACTACAAATTAGAGTATCCTCTGACTGTAACATCCCCACCCTTCCTTCAGTGTGCAGACACTGCCCTTCCCACCTCCAGGACTGTAACATCCCCACCCTTCCCAGCTCCAGGACTGTAACATCCCCACCCTTCCTTCAGTGTTCAGACACTGCCCTTCCCACCTCCAGGACTCAAGTCCAGCTAACCAGCTTCCCTGAATCCCTTCATAAAAGTTACCTTACTCTCCAACACTCATCATCATGAGACACTGCTTGGGAAATGGTCAGCTATGAGTTTTGAATCATAAAAGGGAAGGGTAGCTCTAAATCCTTAGGACCAGAAGACCTATATCTAACTTACTTTAAAAGCTATTGAAAACTTAGTACGGTAACTAATTTCTTTCAATTTAACCCTTTCACGGTCCAAGGCCATTTTTGGAAGGGGTGCGCCAGTGTCCAAGAATTTAAAAAAAAAAAAAAATCTTATTTTTTTCTTATGAAATGGTAGAGAATCGTTTTCTGAAGGTAATAAAACAAAAAGTACGAAATTTGATTGAAAATTGACGAAATTATACTATTGCGAATTTTGATGTGTCAGCGATATTTACGCATCGGCGATTTTGCCGACTTTGACTCCCATTTTAGGCCAATTACATTATTTCAGTCGACCAAATTCTTAGCTATTTCACTAGTATTACTTCTATTCTATCGAATGAGCACAAGAAATCGCCCAGTCAACTGTTTCAACTACAAAATAAAGTGGTTGGAAATTGGTAATTTAGCCAATTTAACTCAAAGTTCAAAATATTCCAATTTCAAAATAGGGTGCATAATAAACAATGCAGGCATTCCTGGCACTAAACTAACATTTCCTCTGTTCATTAGTTACGTTTTCAGTCTTTACAAATGAATTCCATTTTGATTTTTTATTCACATAATGAATTTTTATTCAAACCAAAAAATGGAAGATTTACTGTTATATTGTAATAATTGTACAAATAATATCACCACATTTGTGAACGTATATTAAACCCACCAGCTGGTGCGTATTAGATGTGTGAGGTCATTTGTTTACTCTTGAGCTCAGTTTCAAGCCATTTGCTGTACTAAAACCAATCGAAATCATCTCTATATCTGTAATATATCTTCCATTCTATCAAATGAGACCAAGAAATCGCAAATACAACTACAGTAGGGCCCCACTTATACAGCAGGTTAGGTTCCAGGCTAGTGCCTTAAAGCAGACATCGCCGAAAAGCAGAATGCCATTTTTTTCCACTTCTAAATGCATATAAATGCCAGACAACAAGCTTACACTAACTTATATTAAGTTAGCAATAACACTAGGCATTAAAAAACACAATAAAAAGTAAGATACACACAGAGTACACTTATTACTTACCTTAAAGTATTAACATTGATGTGTGAGAGGTGAGTGGCAGGGTATTGTCTAAAACAAGTAAAACATTAAAAGGAATTTTCTCTTCCTTGCAGTAAGCCTCAACTGTGGCTTAAAATAGTCTGTGAACCAATTTATGAAAAAGTAAGTTTATTCAGGTATACACAAATACAGTTACATAGAATTATCATACATAGCAGCATGTGTAGAAAACCTAGGATAACCCAAAAAATTCAGACAGTGACTTATTTCCATTGGGGTCCATTTAATACCTTAATATTATACACTGTAGGAGTTATATGTTATTATACTATAAATGATGTACTATACTAGGAATAAGCTTTCAAATTGGATTTATAATAAACAGGGAGGCTACCTTTTGCATAGTTTTTTAGGGCCCTAGGATTCTCTGAGTGATAAATTATCATAGGTTTTAACTTGCAATCCCCAGCAGCACTAGCTCCTAGCAAGAGTGTTAGCTGACACTCTTGGGTTATCCTGGGTTCTCTACACATATGCTGCTATATGTAACTTTATTTGATGGCTATCTCAGCAATCAACATATACCTTGTTAGTAAGTTTATTCAGGTATACACAAATACAGTTACATAGATTATCATACATAGCAGAATATGCATAGACAACCTAGGATAACCCAAAAAAGTCAGTTCACTGAGTTTAATCATTTCTAACTTGGCACTTAAAGTAAGAGGCTTACGACTCCTCTTTTTATCACAACTAAGCTTAGACACCATAGTCAATGAGAGCCAACTAGTTAATGAAAGAGTAAATGAGAGGGAGAACGAGATAGAGTTCAGACAAGGTAGAAAAACAAACTGAACAGGTAGTGGGCGATCACTCGGTCAGGCGAAATGAATGCGATTAATACATGTCCACTTTTAGTTCATTCACATACGTTTGTAAGAGTTTGTGAAACTTTTACCTCAAAATAATTTTTTTTATTATAATAATAATTACCTCACAATACAAATACTCTTACATTGTGTACAAGTTGTACAAATTAGTACAAAATAAACAAACAGCAACACTCCCATTCTCATGCAACACACTAAATATTTTTTAGAGTTAATGATATTATTATTATTATTATTATTATTATTATTATCATAATAAAAAAGAAGCGCTAAACCCACAAGGGTCGTGAATAGCCATATATATATATATATATATATATATATAGTGAAGGCATATGAAAGGAATATTTTTCTACAGTTATCCCTCAGTGTTTGACTAGAGAAAACGTAATTCTTCCGACACTCCTAATAAGGCGCTTGGTAAACAAATCTCATATCGTCAATTTTTATTCTGTGGGTGTATGTATCATGTTTATATGCTATGTAACGTGTTTTTTAAATAATTTTGAAGAAAATATCATAGATGAATTAATGAAAATGTCTATATTAACGTAAAATAAGACATTTAATGTGCCCAAGAGTGATTATTATTAGTAGTATTACGTAATGTTTTCCCTCCGCCCGGCAACACCATAGCATATAAACAGCATGTTTATATGCTTTGTAACGTATTTCTTATATAAATTTGAAGAAAATATCATAGATGGATTAATGAAAATGTCTATATTAACGTAAAATAAGACATTTAATGTGCCTAAGAGTGATTATTATTAGTATTACGTAATGTTTTCCCTCCGCCCGGCAACCACACCTACATAGCATATAAACATAGCATATAAACAGCATGTTTATATGCTATGTAACGTGTTTCTTATATAAATTTAAAGAAAATATCATAGATGGATTAATGAAAATGTCTATATTGACGTAAAATTGGACATTTAATGTGCCCAAGAGTGACTATTACATACTAGAGAGATGTGCTCACGGAAATTGTAAACAAACCGGGTGGCGCACGTCGTATCTGAAAAACGCTCGCTGTATACAAAAGTTTTGGTCATAATTTGAACTCGCCGTATGAACGGAACGCCGAAAGGCGAATCGCCGAAAAGCGGGGCCCTACTGTATACAAAGTACATGGAAAAAAACACTGCAAAGTCGCTCTTTTAATCAAAAATTGTGGTTTCAGTTTTTTTTCTCTCATTATGCACTGTGTGCTGCAGGATTTGTTTTATGTGGGCACACTTACCACATAGATGTATTCTCTCATATCTAGGCCCAAATTTGCCACTCAAAGCTTATCTGAGTGAGCTGAGCTCATGACGTAGAACAACGGTTTGGACCCTGAACTCAAAGCCGTAGAACTATGGCACGGACCCTGAAAGGGTTAAATTTAATCACAAGACAATGATTTATTTCTTGGATGTTTAAAAAAAAAACTAGTAGGGGTCACACCATAACTGGGGAATGGGAGGGAATCAAGTTTGATCTAAGTAAGGGAAGGGGAGCTCCATTTCATTGCATCAAGAGCCCTTGACCAGCATTAAAGCACCCCTGGAAGGGTCTTACTGTATACAAAGGCCACTGTTAAAAGTTCCAAATCAAATATTAAAATAATCATATATACGGTGGTACCTCGAGTTACGAGCTTAATTCGTTCCAGATGGCTATTCAAGTGCCGATACCGAAGGAATTTTTTCCTATACGAAATAATGAAAATTAGATTAATCCATTTCAGACCCCCAAAAATACACTTACAAAAGCACCTACAAAAATACACTTGCATAATTGTTCGAGTTGGGAGCTGCTCGTAAGTAGAGGTACCACTGTATATAGTGATCAGTTTTGAACCACAAAGTGACTGACCTTCTTCATTATTACAGTGACAAGTAGTCTGTATGACTTACTGTGCTGTTGGAGTGTGAACAAGGTAACCTTTTTGAAGGGATTCATGGAAACAAGATAGCTGGACTTGAGTCCTGGAGGTGGAAAGTACAGTGTCTGCAACACTGAAAGATGGGTGGGAATGTTACAGTTCAGAGGATCATCTGAACTGTGATCTCACACACTTCTGACATGACAGATTGAGTGAATGACAGTGAAAGTATTTCCTCTTTTTTTTTTTTTTTTTGATCACTCCGCCTAGGTGGGATACAGTTAGTATATTGAAATAATCTAAAGACTTCATGTTAAGTGACTAACCTCTCACTTGTTGTTACACAGTATAAACACACCATGTTAAGTGACTGACCTCTCACTTGTTGTTACACAGTATAAACACAATGTTAAGTGACTGACCTCTCGCTTGTTGTTACGAAGACACATTATCTGCTGGGCTTGAAAGGCTACAGCCAACACAGGACCTTCCTCCATCACTTTACCCATAACCAGGTCAACATTATCCACATCTAACACCTGCAACAAATATATATTATTAACATCCTTCATAATTACGTCATTATTAAAACACTGAATTAGACATGTGCAACACCCGGGTGTCTTTATTTTCAAGACATATCACCATAGGTAAGTGGAGAAGAATCTTTACTCCATAAGTAGTGTGCTGTGAGAGGCGACTAAAATGATAACAGGGAGGGGCTAGTAAGCCCTTTTGTACCAAATATTAAATAATAGCAGGAAGGGGCTAGTAAGCCCTTCTGTATTATTAAATAATAGCAGGAAGGGGCTAGTAAGCCCTTCTGTATCAAATATTAACCCTTTCAGGGTCCAAGGGGGGTCTCCGAAACTCGTTCTCAGGGTCCAAGAATTTAAAAAAAAAATATTTTTTCTTATGAAATGATAGAGAATCTTTTTCCGATCATAACGCCACAAAAATTATGAAATTTGATCTTAAACTAACGGAATTATGCTTTTGCAAAGTTATTGGTATGGATGACATTTATGCATCGGCGGTTTCGCCCACTTTGAGCCCTATTTTCGGCAAATTCCAATGTTTCAGTCTACTAAAATTATAGCTATTTCGCTAGAACTCCATTTCTTCTATCGATTAAGTACAAGAAACCGCCCATTTACCAATTACAACTACCCAAAATAGTGGTCAGAAAATGGCAATTTGGCCAATTTCACACAAATTTCAAACGATGCCAATTTCAAAATAGGGTCCAGAATAAACAAGGCAGACATTCCTGGCACTAAAATAACATCCTCTCTGTTTATTAGTCACATTTCCAGGCCCCTCTTACATTACTTTTGCTTATCATTTTGAATTTTTATTCTCACAAAAAAATAGAAGATTTACTGTTATGTATACAACTGCATCATTGTAAAAATGGTATAAACAATATCAGAGCACTTGTGCATGAATATTAGACTCGCCAGTTGATGTGTATTGGACGCATGGTGTGATTTGTTTACTCTTGAACATCGTCAAAAATCGAACATTTTCGCTACTTTGAGCTCAGTTACAAGGTACTTGTCATTGTCAAACTAATCAAAATCATCTCTATTTCTGTAATATATTTCCCGTTCTATCAAATGAGACCAAGAAAACGAGAATACATCAATAAATACCATATGAAAATAGACTGCAAAGTCGCTGTTTTAAACCAAAAATACGGTCAGTTTTTTTTTCCTCATTATGCACTGTGTGGTGCAGGAATTTTTTTATACTGCGCACATTGACCGCATAGACCCATTCTATCACATCTAGGCCTAACAGCCTGTTTCTGCTTGATTTGAGGGCGCTAGAATTTAGGCGTACCAGTACGTCAATAACCCCAGGGTGTAAGCCATACTAGTACGTCAATAACCCCAGGGTGTAAGCCGTACTAGTACGTCAATAACCCTGAAAGGGTTAAATAATGGCAGGAAGGTGCTAGTAAGCCCTTCTGTATTATTAATTAATAGCAGGAAGGGGCTAGTAAGCCCTTCTGTACCAAATATTAAATAATGGCAGGAAGGGGCTAGTAAGCCCTTCTGTACCAAATATTAAATAATAGCAGGAAGGGGCTAGTAAGCCCTTCTGTATCAAATATTAAATAATAGCAGGAAGGGGCTAGTAAGCCCTTCTGTATTATTAAATAATGGCAGGAAAGGGCTAGTAAGCCCTTCTGTATTATTAACCTTTTGGGGGGTCCAAAGGCCCTCTCCGAAACTCGTTCTCAGGTTCCCAAATTTTTCGGGGAAAAAAAATAAATTTTCTTATGAAATGATAGATAAACTTTTTTCGATCATAACGCCACCAAAATTATGAAATTTGATGGAAAACTAATGGAATTATGCTCTCGCGAAGTTAGCGGTATCAATGACATTTACGCACCGGGATGATTTCGCCCACTTTGAGCCCTATTTTCGGCAAATTCCAATGTTTCAGTCCACTAAAATTATAGCTATTTCGCTAGAATTCCATTTGTTCTATCAATTGAGTATAAGAAACCGCCAATTTACCGATTTGAACTACCCAATAAGGTGGTCAGAAATTTGCAATTTGGCCAATTCCACACAAATTTCAAAAGATGCTAATTTCAAAATAGGGTCCAGAATAAACAAGACAGACATTCCTGGCACTAAAATAACATCTTCTCTGTTCATTAGTCACGTCTCCAGGCCCCTCTTACATTACTTTTGCTTTCCATTTTGAATTTTTATTCTCACAAAAAATAGAAGATTTACTGTTATGTATACAACTGCATCATTGTAAAAATGGTATAAATAATATCAGTGCACTTGTGCAAGAATATTAGACTACCCAGTTTATGTGTTTTGGGACGCATGGCGTGATTTGTTTACTTGAACATCAGCAAAATCGAACATTTTCGCTACTTTGCGCTCGTTTCAAGGTACAGTGGTACTCGACTTACGATATTTTTCATTCCAGAATGCTGTTCAAGTGCCATTACCAAACGAATTTATCTCCTTAAGAAATGATGTAAAATAGACTAGTCCGTTTAGACCCCCAAAATTACACTTACAAAAGCATTTAAAAAAATAAACTTACATAAAAGGGTGTGTTTGGGGACCATCGTAAGTCGAGGTAGCACTGTACTCGTCATCGTGAAACCAGTCAAAATTATCTCTATTTCTGTAATATATCATCCATTCTATCGAACGAGACTAAGAAAACGAGTATACAAGCATAAATACTATATGAAAATAGACTGCAAAGTCGCTGTTTTAAACCAAAAACACGGTCAGAGTTTTTTTTTCCTCATTATGCACTGTGTGGTGCAGGATTTTTTTTATACTGCGCACACTGACCGCACAGACCCATTCTCTCACATCTAAGCCTACCAGCCTGTTTCCACTTGATTTGAGGGAGCTAGAATTTAGGCATACTAGTACGACGAAAACCCTGGTGCGTAAGCCATACTAGTACGGCCGAAACCCCGAAAGGGTTAAATAATGGCAGGAAGAAGCTAGTAAGCTCTTCTGTATTATTAAATAATGGCAGGAAGAGGCTAGTAAGCCCTTCTGTATTATTAAATATGAACATAAGAAAAAAGGAACACTGCAGCAGGCCTACTGACCCATGCAAGGCAGGTCCATCACTCCCCGGCTTAGACCCGACCACCTGGAGTTAACCCTCTCCAGGTAGTCAGGTCACTTCCACTTAAAGAATTAGTTCGGCATCTGACCTAGTAGCACAAGCTAGTCAGGTCCAACTCACACCCACTCATGTATTTACCTAACCTATTTTTAAAACTACACAACATCCCAGCCCCTATGACGGTACTCAGGAGTTTGTTCCACTCATCCACAACTCTATTACCAAGCCAGTGCTTTCCTATATCCTTCCTGAATCTGAACTTTTCCAACTTTATACCATTGCTGCTAGTCCTGTCTTGGCTGGATATTTTCAGCACGCTATTTACATCCCCTTTATTTATTCCTGTTTTCCGTTTATACACCTCAATCATATCCCCCCTAATTCTACGCCTTTCTAGAGAGCAGATTCAAGGCCCTCAGTCTATCCTCATAGGGTAGATTTCCGATACATGGGATCAACTTTGTCATCCTCCTCTGTACGTTTTCCAGTGCATTTACAGTCAACCCCCGGTGCTCGACGACGTCGGAGGTCGTCCAAATAGGTGTTCGACGGGTTTTTTGACGAGAATTTTGGCTCGGTATTAGCCGATCCACTCGGAGTTGGCGATTCGTCCCAGACGCGTACGCGTGGCCCAGCTGGGCCCGGGCACTCAGTGTGCTATTGTTTACAAGCGAGCGACCCCCCCCCAGGTGCCACCCACGCATTCATACCATTATTCCACTGTTTTTAGTGCTTGCAACTGCTAAATAAGCCACCATGGGCCCCAAGAAAGCTCCTAGTGCCAAGTCTGTGGTAAAGAATGTCAGAAATACGGTAGAATTGAAGGAGATGATAGCAAAATATAAGTGCGTATCACTGAGCTGGCCAGGCTCTATGGCAAATCCCATTCAACCATCTCTTCCATTATGGCCAAGAGAAAGGAAATCAAGGACGCTGTTGTTGTGAAAGGTGCAAGTATGGTCACAAAACAGAGATATCAAGTGCTGGAACAAGTGGAAACTTTGTTGTTGTTGTTGTGGATCAACGAGAAACAGTTAGCAGGAGATAGTGTTTCGCAGGCAATAATATGTGAAAAAGAAAGGCAGTTGCATGATGATCTCGTTAAGAAAATGCCTGCAACGAGTGCAGGCATGAATGAATTTAAAGCCAGCAAAGGCTGGTTTGACAGATTTAAGAAGCAAAGTGGCATACATAGTGTTGTGAGGCATGGTGAGGCAGCCAGTTCTGACAAAAGTGCGGCTGAAAATTACGTGAATGAATTCATGGGATACATAGAGGCTGAACAATTCCAACCCCAACAAGTGTTCAATTGTGACGAAACAGGCCAGTTTTGGAAGAAAATGCCCAACAGGACCTTCATTACACAGGAGGAAAAGGCACTCCCAGGACATAAGCCTATGAAAGACAGGCTAACTGTGATGATGTGTGTGCCAATGCCAGTGGTGATTGTAAAGTGAAGCCATTAATGGTGTATCATTCTGAAAATCCCCGAGTGTTTAAGAGATGTGGTGTCTCCAAGTCTAATTTGTGTGTGATGTGGAAGTCTAACAATAAGGCATGGGTCACTAGGGAAATTTTCTTTGAGTGGTTTTATGAAGTGTTTGGCCCCAGTGTGAAGAAATATCTTGAGGAAAATAATTTGCCACTTAAGTGCCTTCTGATAATGGACAATGCTCCTGGTCATCCTCCAGACTTGACAGAGCAAATTGTGGAGGACTTTAAGTTCATCACAGTGAAGTTCTTGCCTCCTAATACCACTCCTCTCCTCCAGCCCATGGACCAGCAGGTCATTTGCAACTTTAAAAAAACTCTACACCAAAGCAATGTTTCAAAAGTGCTTTGATGTGACCACAGACATGAATATGACCCTAAAAGACTTTTGGAAAGATCATTTCCATATCCTGCATTGTGTAAACCTTATAGGTAAGGCTTGGGAGGGAGTGACTACCAGGACTTTGAACTCTACCTGGAGAAAATTGTGGCCAGACTGTGTCCTAGAGAGGGATTTTGAAGGTTTTGGGGCTGAGCCTCAGAACCCTGAGCCTGAGCCTGTTGTGCAAGAAATTGTGGAACTGGGCAAGTCCATGGGGTTGGATGTTTGTACTGAGGATGTGGAACAGTTGGTGGAGGAGCACAATAAAGAGCTAACCACTGAAGATCTGCAAGAGCTTCAACAGCAACAACAGACCACAGATCAGGAAAATGGTCCAGAGGAGAAGAAGGTGGAACAGAAATGGAAGAAGGTGCCTTCTTCAAGGATTAGGAAGATCTGTGCCAAATGGGCTGACGTGCAAGGCTTTATGGATGATTATCAACCTAACCAAGCTGTTGCAGGCCTTGTTGGCCACATGTACAATGACAATGTGGTGTCCCATTTCAGGGATGTTTTAAAGAAACGCCAGACACAGAGCTCCCTGGACAGATTTTTTGTGAGAGAGGGGTCCAGTGACTCTCAAGCTGGTCCTAGTGGCATTAAAAGAAAAAGGCCAGTAACCCCAGAAAAGAACTTGCCACCTGCAGTTTTAACCCTTTCAGGGTCCAATGGGGGTCTCCGAATCTTGTTCTCAGGGTCCATGAATTTCAAAAAAAAAAAAAAAAAAAAAATTTTCTTATGAAATGATAGTTTTTTTTTCTAAATCTAATAGGCTAAAAAATACATTTTTGCGATCAATACTCACCGAGATATAGAGAATTGAAGTTGACGAAAATGGAACCGGTGTCGGCAACATCGCCGACTGCCGGTCACCCGGTAATATTTTTTTTTCTTTCTTAGACTTGTTTTCTGATCGAATGTTTTTTTTTTTTTGTTGCAAATAACTTTTATGGCCTGTGAGACCAATATAAGTGCTGTTTTTCAAATATTCACTCACTATTTATTACACAATATTCACATGAAGTTTATTTCACTAATTTGTTTACACAATGTATTTACAATTTTTTACAATACATGTAACAAATATTAGTTATTTATATTGTTCAATCATATATATACATACATAGAGTCAATGGACATGTTTCTAGAAGTACTGCAGCCTATGGAAGTCTCTGAAACATGGTTCCATGCACAGTGGTGTTTCACATTCCACACATAAAACGAGTGTCTTTGCGTTGTTGTGGGCGTTTTTTTGTATGTGCACAGACAAAACACCTCTTCTGAGCCTTTTTCTTGCAAGCAGTAGCAGGCAGTTTTGTTAGGAAGTGTTCACCACCAAGCCTCAGACGAGAGGGTAGGTGTTGATGACTTGGTGTTGGGCGTGTTTCTATTGCAGGTGTTGCTCCTTGGTACTTGAATATTATTTGTCTGATAACAGACAAACAAAATTCGCCATATGGTGGTTTGTTTGTGGTCTTCAACTTATAGATATTATAAGCATTGAGCATGGTAATGTCCAGAATGTGAAAAAAGAGTTATGTACCACTTGTAACTCTTGCGAACACAATCAGCAAACCCAATCTGCATGTCACATTTGTCCACTAATCGCATATTCAGAGTGTAGTCAATCACAGCTGCAGGTTTTAGAATGGGTTCATCGGTCTCTCTACTCACCCTGCCAGTGTCTGTCATTTCATTAGGATGAATGATGACAACAGTGTGACATCTCGTTTGTCATGCCACGAAATGCCATGATGTCATTGGCAGCAAAGCTTGCACCTGACCTCTACGAGTGCCTGCATTGAACCTTGGCATATGCTTACGATTTCACTGCACTGTACCGCACACATCTGTCAAGTTCACTCGCAAAAAATCACTGAGGGAGGGGCTTGTGTACCAGTTATCAGTATATAATATATGCCCCTTACCAAGATATGGTTCCATCATTGTTCTAACCACATCACCAGAGATACCCAATAACCTCCTGGTATCTTGCAATGTATAACTTCCAGTGTACACAATAATATCCAATACAATACCACTGGAGCAATCACAAAGCACAAAAACTTTATACCAAAGCGTTTCCTCTTGCTTGGTATATACTGCTTGAACGACAGTCTACCTTTGAACAGAATCAGTGACTCGTCAATAACAAGCTTCCTGAAGGGATAAAAATGCATATTGAATTTCTCTTTCAGATACAGAAACACATTTCTAATCTTATATAACCTATCGTTTCTGTCAGGGGTGGTTTTGTCTGAAAAGTGTAGCATCCTACAGTAGCACAAATCGATTCACTGATATTATATCACTGAAACCTGGTGTTACAATCAGGCGGTCTGTCGACCAGTATGATTTGACACTGTGCTTATAAACATGAGGCATAAGCATTATTGTGGCAAAGGACAAGTACATCTCAGCCACAGTTGCCTCTTTCCACCTGTTGAGGCGTGATGTTGGTGAAAGTATTGTGTTTGCCATGGTGTACTCGTAGTATCTGTTGCTTTCCTGACAATAATTCCATCAGAGGTTCATCAAAGAATAATTCAAAGCATTCCAGTTCACTGGCATTGTTTCCCAAGTGAACAAGATGGGTGTATTCCACATTGACTTTCATCAAACTGATGGGGACTGGGAATAAAATTGTCAGCTTCTTGCCAATCCCAGGTGCGGTCTGCTGGTGGGTACTGGATATTTACAGGTGGTTGTGGGGTTGTGGAAGTGGAGGTTGTGGTTGTGGGGGTTGGTGGGTTTGCCTTTGTTGTAGCTGAGCTGACTCAGCGGCGTCGGTGCCAGCATGGTCCACTGCTGGTGCCTCGCGCCTGGCACCACCACCACTACCACTAACAGATGCTGCGCATTTCTCATTCCAATTGCAACACTATCATTGTCATTTTCACTATCACTTCCTGTTGTATGCCCACAGGATGACTCCGAGATGTACTCCTTCCCTTTGGAACAGCATATGGCACGCTACCAGAGCGCATATACCGTCGTATATACTGACGCTTCACTGGAGAATATTCCACTCACTCTGCTACTGGAACTGTTTTGAAGAGTTGGAGTTCATATTCACTATCACTATCATCACCATTGCTCACATCAGAGTCCCGGATATGGTAAATAACAGTTTCCTCTTCGTTCTGGTACAATTGAGCGTGAACAAGATGCCACAGCACCGGAGGTGGAGGGCTGAGGTCGTCTGGGTTTTCCTCAATATTACCGGTATTATGGTCATTAGTTTCGGTCACAACTGCCTCAAAACCTTGAAACTCATCACCACTGACACTCCCATCGGTGTTAGAACTGTCACTGGGCAACAAAAGGTCCCAATTCGCCGAGGAGTGAGGAGTTTCTTACCGCCAGGCATGGTGAAAAGTGTACTAACATGGCGTTCCCACAATGCACCACTGGCTCCCGATTTTTCCTACTGCGCACACTGCCATGCAGACCCATTCTCTCACCACTAGGCCTACCAGCCATTTCCGCTTAATTTGAAGGTGCTAGAATTTATGCGTACTAGTACGTAAAACCCCTGCGCGTAAGCCGTAACGTATATACGGCGAAACCCTGAAAGGGAAATTATTAAGGAAGGAGCATGGCATCTGACCTAGTAGCACAAGCTAGTCAGGTCCAACTCACACCCACCCACACCCACTCATGTATATATCCAACCTATTTTTAAAACTACACAACATCTTAGCTTCTATGACGATACTCAGGAGTTTGTTCCACTCATCCACAACTCTATTATCAAACCAGTGCATTCCTGTATCCTTCCTAAATCTAAATTTTTCCAACTTAAAACCATTGCTGCGAGTCCTGTCTATGCTAGATATTTGTATTACGTATTTACATCCCCCTTTGTTTATTCCTGTTTTCCATTTATACACCCCTTTTCATATCCTCCCTAATTCTACGCCTTTCTAGAGAGTGCAGATTCAGGGCCTCAGTCTATCCTCATAGGGGAAAATTTCTGATACATGGGATCAACTTTGTCATCCTCCTTTGTACGTTTTCCAGAGCATTTATATCCATTCCGTAATACGGTGAACAAAACTGTGCAGCATAATCTAAATGAGGCCTAACCAAAGATATATAGATTACTGCTAACCAGAACTCCTAAATCCTTTACGCAATCCGTAATATTAAGATCTACATTATTTAGTTTATATGTGTCATGGTTATTTTCCTATCCAACATTTAGAACTTTGCATTTATCTATATTAAACTGCATCTGCCGCTTCTCCGACCACTGCATCAGTCTATTCAAATCATCCTGGAGTGCTTTAATGTCCTAATTAGAATGAATTGGACGGCCTATTTTGGTGTAAACAGCAAATTTGCTTATGTCGCTATTTATTCCCTCATCTATATCGTTTAAGTAAATTGTGAACAACAAGGAACCCAAAACTGACCCCTGTGGGACACCTCTTGTGACGTGCCCCCATTCTGATTTCTCGCCTGCCTAT
>WNWK01005275.1:81282-96282 GCA_009830355.1 Cherax destructor | reverse complement strand
CAATAAAGTTCATTGGAAGTTATTTTCGTATTATTGTCTCAAACTGTTAACTGACAAGCCAAGATTGTAATCTACTCCTTCTTTGAAAGCATACAGCTTAGCCAATTCATCAGTTCTATCATGCATCTGGAGACCAATGTGAGATGGAATCCACAGCATGTGCACTCTGACTCCACTGTCCACAATCCTACCATACCTGTGTCTGGCTTCTGACACAAGCATGCTACAATTTATACTTAATGAGTTGAGAACATTTATGGATGACAGAGAATCAGTTACAATTAAAGAGTCAACCTTAGATACATGGACGCATTTGAGTGCAAGGAGTATGGCAAACAGTTCTGTCTGAAGGGTAGAGGCCCAGTTATTGATGCGTGCTCCAATTTCTTTAAGAGAGCCATCACTCTGTATGACAGTAGCAGCACTACCAGCTGCACCAGTGGATTGGTGAACAGAACCATCAACGTAAATAATTTATAAAAGAGTGTTCTGTGTGACTAAGTCATCAATACAGCTTAAGGCATCCTGTTTGGCTCCAAGACGAAGCTTTGGTTGTGATTTAAGAAGAGCTTTGGGGGTAAATGGAGGAATAGTAGTTTGGAATGGGGTAATATCCCATGGAGCGGGGAAGTGCCGCTGTTGTCTTACTTGACATAGATCATGTAGCTGGTTCATGCGGAGGTCGATTCCAGTTTTTTCAATCAATCTGGAGGGATGTTCACCAGTGCTGAGGAAAGTTTGGTGGGCTGGGGTTTGAATGGGCTAGCCATAGCATATTAAACCCAATGAGGGTATTTCTTTCAGCAACACGATTTACGATGCTTGGAATATCAAGTTCTTTCCGCATATTTAAAATTTTGGTAGTACGAGGGCATCCTAGGATGATCCTCATTGCTTCCTTCTGCAGTTTTTCCAACCCTCCAAGCTTCCAGTCAGACACAAGAGCAAGTAGTGACGAAGCATAATCAACCAATGATCTAATATAAGCAAGATACATAATTTTCATAATTTTAACATTAGCACCATACCTGGGGTGAAACCCTGCCACAACTCTTAGTGCTCTCAGCAACAAAGTCTCGTTACAACAGGTCCAAGTAGTGGGACCTCAAAGCCTAGATACCTGTATCTGGTTACATATTCTAGAAGAGACCCATCATGCAACTAGATCTGGCGAACTGTGCCTCTGTGTCGAGGAGGACGCCTATTGAGTATCTTTGTTTTATCAGTAGAGATTAATTTTATCGCACTCCAGTGGTGTAGTCACCAGGCTCTGGTGGCCTGGTGGCTTCACAGGGCGAGGGTCTGGGTTCGATTCCCAGGCAGGGTAGAAACATTAGGCGTGTTTCTTTTCACTTGTCTATATTCACTCATCAGTAAAATGGGTACCTGGGTGTTAGTGGACTGGTGTGGGTCGCATCCTGGGACACTGACCTAATTTGCCGGAAATGCTCAGCATAACAAGGGGCTTTCTATATAGTAGTATGTCATTGATGTCAGCTAGGTCTGTATACCTTGTACATGTACTTGTAGTAAATAAAGATATTATTATTATTACATAATGATGCAGGGTGTGACAATAGCTACATGTGGCAGCCCAAGCACTAGCTCATTCGCTGCGCGGACTACAAATTGTTTGCAAAAATATTGGCGAATCGTCTGAAATGAGTCGTAGGGCGTGTCTTATCGGACAGTTAATACAGGGTGCCTGGAAGGACAATGGTCGAGGGACATGGGCTTATTAAGGGGTTCGTGGAGGGTATGGAAGGGGCGGGGGGATTGTTGGCATTGGACTGGCAGGGGGCATACGATCACGTGGAAAGGGAGTCATTAAAACAGATTCTTCTGAAGCAGGGCTTCGGGGATGAGATTGTGGGGTGGGTGGAAACATTGTATCGGGGTGCGCAGGTGCCTGTGCAAATAAATGGTCATCTGGGTGTGGCGGTGAATATGGGACGAAGCTTTCGACAGGGGTGTCATCTTTCGCAAATCCTGTTTGCCTCTGTTCAGGACCCGTTTTACAGGCTAGTCGAGAATTGTATCAGTGGGAGGGTGGGTATGGGAGATGGGGAGTGTTGGCTGGGGATTGTGGGTTACGTCGATGACGCAAGGATACTCGTGTGGGAGGGAGGGAACGTGCTTGAGTGAGGTGGGTGAGGTTATTTGTACGAATGGGGGGGCAACAGGGATGTGGGTCAATGTGGAAAAATCGAAATTGATGGGGTTGGGGGATTGGATGGGGCTGGGTAAGTGGAGTGGAGAGGTGGTGTGGCGAGTGGTAGACAGCTTAAAAATATGTGACATTGTTTATATGAGGGATCAAGTGCGAGAGAGAGAGGCCAACTCGGTGCACATTGTGAAACGGGTGGAGCATCGATTGGAGAGTTTGAGACTGTATCATTTGACTCTAGTACAGTGGGGAATCGTGGTAAACACGTTACTTTTCAGTATGGTATGGCATGTGGCGGTGATGTACCCCTTAACTGGGCCAGATATTGTGAGGATCTTAAAGCGGGTGTTTAAATTTATCTGTTGATCGGGGTGTGATTAACTATGGCGGGAGGTGGTAATGCTGCTGGTGAAACATGGGGGTTGGAGTTAATGGATCTGAGGCGTTAATGGATCGTGTATGTCTCGTGGGGTATGCATGGGAATGGGGATTGGTTAGCGCGCAAACGGGTATTAGCAGTGACTTTCTATAAGGCGGTTTGTAGGAATAGGGATTTATATGAAAGACGGTGGGAGGAGGATTTTCCTGTGGAATATCGTGTTTTAACTGTAGGTGCTTTATTAGCGTTGTAGGGGGGTGGGATGTCGCTTGTGTGTGTGTGAGATGGAGGGGTTATCAGGGGTTGAAAAGGGTTGGCCTCCTGGGGTGTGTGCGGGGTGATGTGTGGGTGGGCATGAATGGAGATGAACGTGTGTTAGTGGTAGTGTCGGGAGAGATTGTCCTGTGAACTGTATATTACAATTAGTAAAGCTGTTATATGTGCTATTGTATATACATGTACTGTACTGTTGTTTTAAGATGTTGTTCCAAGTGTCATTCTTGTATTCTTGTATTATTATGTTAAGGTTGAAGAGTTGGTGGATGGGTGGGAAACACAATCGGGGTAGGGGTTTCCCACGGGCGTCGCTCACCATGCCCAGCCCTTCTAGGGCAGGGTAGGTGCCAAGGCTGGAGCTTGCTACCATCTGCGGCTCGCAAGCCTGCCCTTCCCGTCAGCCTCCTTGGGGCGGGGAAGGTGGCAGACCAGACGGGCCTAGCAACTATCTACCTACGTGTTTGTGGGCGAATATGGCTAGGCCTGGGACCGGTTGGTCCCACCGCTGAGGGGTACCCCCTCCCATGGGAGACTTCGGTCTCTTCTACTCCCTCGCCAGGGAGCCGGAGCCGGGTCGCCATCTGGTAAAGACCCGGGCCGGGAGATTTCCCGGTGAATCAACACCTCCTCCACCTTCCCACGGTTTGTGCTGGGAAAGTTTAGGAAACCGTAGGTATCATTCCCTGCTGTGTTTTTTTATGTATGTTAAATGTATTTCATGTTGTTGTAATGTGTTGAATGTTCTGGTATATACCTAAACCAAGACTGGTGTTTGTGGATTGTGCAGGCGGTTATTGTGCTTGCGTGAAGCCCAGTCGTGGACGTGTGTGACAACTGGAATGTTACTATGTATATGTAATCATATCTGTTCATGTGGAAAACCTGTAAGGTGTGTGGGTGGGGTAACAGGGGGGGGTGGCTAGGGACCACATGGTGTTGTGTGTGTGGTGAGTTATATCCGTTGAAGGTTATTTCCTGTGTACTTTTACTGATTTTATTTCATGTACTGTTATGTTATTAAAAAAAAAAAAAAAAAAACTCATTTGCCCAAGGTAAGGGATGAGGGTGAAGGATCTCACCAGTTCTGAGACCACTGACAAATTGTTCCCAGTCTGCCTCAGCTGTCATACGCTCTCTGTGTGAACATACATGTGAAAATTTAAGGGATCTGTAACCTTCGCGGCGCGCGAATTACGAAATAAATCGAAAAATATGGAAAAATGTTTTCCTTACAGAAAAATAGTTTAAGAATCTGGCAACATTTTGGTGAAAATTCATTCACGTGAGGTGAATTTTTTTTATTATTTTTTTATTTTTGGTCAATTTTTCTTTCTAAAACAATAAATTTACCACTGAACATCATTACAGTGTTGGAGGAACTGAACCATAGTATGAGGAGTCAGTAGGAGCGGCAGGGAAAGAATCTGCTGCGTCAGCAGTCTGGTCATCGGTCACAAAATGTTTTGTACCTACGCTATTATTAGTAATAAACTTTATCTGCTTATACCATTTATTCAGAAATGATAGCAGACATAAGATAAAATCATAATAAAGACTGCCAAAATAATATTTGGCATATTTATAGAGGTTTGGGTGTCGGGCAGCGATCTACCTGACCATCATTGTTAGATTACGTTCTCCCTTTAGTACCTCTGGTCTCTTACTAGAGAAAACGGTGTAATTTACAGGGGAAATTATAATAAATCACTTATATTGCGTAGAAAAAAAAAAGTAGCGCGATTTTTTTTTTTCCATTTTTACATGATGAGGTGTGGGCGCGTTTACCCCAATATCTTGGAAGTAAGACTTTGGCCTATTTCTTATCGATGCTCCATTATTAATGATAATACTGAAATGATTTTCACAGGGAACATAAAACAAAGTGTTTGAATTAATGTTGACGCCACTTTTGACATATCTCAAATATTTTTTATTTTGTGTTGGGGTAAAAGGCAGGTATTTTGGTGAATGTCAACAGCGTACCAATTTTTTTTTTCGGCATGAAGATAAGGTATATTACATTATTTTACACAACCAGAAATTTGGGATAGGCTTGTTTTATCAGTCGGGAGTGTCAGCAGAATCACTCGCAGTGCCAGGATGTGCCGTCATGGTGCCAAGTATGACATCACCCAATATTTTTTTTTCTCATTTGTTTCTTGGCCGATTTTATTGAAACTTTGTCACAGTTCATTAAATTTATGCTTCTGAAAGTACACTAAAAAGAAACAAAATCAGACGATTTTTTTTTTTAGACGCACACTGCCCTAGCAGTCCAATGCTTCCTGAGTGACTGCTGGATAAGCCGGACACTGACTAACAGCTGACGTTACAGTAAACATTATATTACAACATGACTTGCAAGTTACATATTGTAAAAATATTTATTTCATCCTTGAAGACCTTTATTATTTCTCTGTCTATATTTCTTTGAAGTGATATATAAGCGAGTGAGGAGGATCGAGATCCCATCAACAGCTGCAACGCTTCACAATGCAAAAATCTATTTAATGCAAAATTTTACACTACCTTATGGAGATTAAAAGTTACACCGGCCGGCACCTCCATTATCATTGCCAACCTTCTTCTAACTACGATTCACCAGTGCTGAAAGTCGATCAAAAGAGGATTACTAATGTTACCTAATGGACACCAATTTCGGGCAAGTCTATATAAAACTGAAGGGCTCCTGTTCCTGTCAGTTTACCAAGAAGCTTCACCTAGTAACAGTTGAGTAATAATATAACAATAATTATAATATCTTTATTTCTACAAGTACATGTACAAGATATACAGGCCTAGTTGATGTCAATGACGTACTACAATATAGAAAGCCACATGTTATGCTGAGCATTTCGGGCAAATTAGGTAAATTTTGTCCCAGGATGCTACCCACACCAGTCGACTAACACTCAGGTACCCACTTTACTGATGGATGAACATGGACAACCAGTGTAATGAAATATGCCCAGTGTTTCCACCCTTTGCCAGGAATCAAACCCGCACCCTCACCATGTGAAACAAGATCTTTTGCCCCCAGGCCACGGGGCATCATTTATTTCAGTTAAACACTGAGATGTTCTTGTTGTTACTGAAGTTTGCTTGTGTTTGGGCTCAACATTTAAAGCAGATGGAATAAAGTGTTCTGAAGTTTAAAATGAAAGTCTTGGCACAATATACCAAACAACAACAACCTTCAGTAACATAAAGAACATCTCAGTTTTAAACTGAAATGCCAGATCCTTAAGTAAACATTATGACAGAATGGCAACCCTTGAATCACTAAAAGTAATTTAACTCAGTATTCTAATAGAAACTTCTAGCTTAAACATGACACGAAACATCTATAACTGACCTGAGTACAATGTCATTCATAACTGGAGACCAGATATGAGATGCAATGTATAAACGCATAAAATTCCTTGTAAAAAAAAAACAATAAAGTTTATTATGGTCAAACTGGAAAAGTCTTGAACTAAGATTCCAACAACAAAAATATAGAATAAGAACTGAAAGAGTCTAATGCTCTGTCTATTCATTGGAGGGATTTTCAAAAGGCCGAGAAAGTTGTATCAGTCAGTTGTATCATCGATCAAGCTTCAAAAAAAAATAGTATTGACTGGAATATGAATATGGATTTATTTATAATGAGTAGAATTTGTGAGGATTATAAACTATGCTTGACAACTCTTAATTTTTTGTTTCATGTGACCTGAATAAATCTTCGCTACATTCCCTAGGTCACTGAGTACGGTCATATGTGAGGTCATATCTGAGGTCATATTTCAACTTCATAAATTTTCTGTCCTATTTTTTTAGTATTTTTTTGTAATGTGAGAAATCATGAGAGAGCTTGGAATTTCACTGTTTTTTACTGTGGTTATTTGGTGTATTGAGATATCATCTCTGTATAAGGATTGTGGTGTGTGCAAAGTATGTGACGTTATGTTACATTTTATTCGATATTCGTCACACAACCCCCTGGCATGTCCTCTCACCAGCTAACTGACAGCTCAGACTATAGCAGCTCTGAGTCTCCACTGCTGTGCTTATTATCCAGTTGAACCCGCCAGTGATATAGCAGCTCTGAGTCTCCACTGCTGTGCTCATTATCCAGTTGAACCCGCCAGTGATATAGCAGCTCTGAGTCTCCACTGCTGTGCTTATTATCCAGTTGAACCCGCCAGTGATATAGCAGCTCTGAGTCTCCACTGTTGTGCTTATTATCCAGTTGAACCCGCCAGTGATATAGCAGCTCTGAGTCTCCACTGCTGTGCTTATTATCCAGTTGAACCCGCCAGTGATATAGCAGCTCTGAGTCTCCACTGCTGTGCTTATTTTCCAGTTGAACCCGCCAGTGATATAGCAGCTCTGAGTCTCCACTGCTGTGCTTATTATCCAGTTGAACCCGCCAGTGATATAGCAGCTCTGAGTCTCCACTGCTGTGCTTATTATCCAGTTGAACCCGCCAGTGACGTGGAAGCCAACTACTTCAGCCAGGGTGACGTCATTTCAATCTGACTTCTTTAACTAATATTATACATAGTATATATATGTTAGTGACGGAATACATGGGTAAGGAAATTTACCCTTACTTGTTTACCTTTCCTTGCTCTGCCTGCTGAGTACTTTGTTGAATGAGTTATGACCAAGTGCAACAGGATGCTAGACTGTCACCTGTGTTCGTAATAAGGAGGTACTACCTCTAGAACTGGCTGGAGACTCACAGACTCAGAGAAAAGACTAAACGTACCTCAGGGAAAACTCAGAAGGTTTCTTCCCAGAGTTTTTTTACAGGGAATCTTATGCATTTATACATTGCATCTCATATCTGGTCTCCAGTTATGAATGACATTGTTCTCAGGTCAGTTATAGATGGTTTGTGTCATGTTTAAGCTAAAGGTTTCTATTACAATACTGAGTTAAATTACATTTAGTGATTCAATGGGTGTCATTATGTCATAATGTTTACTTAACTAAATAAGTCACTCTGTCTGACTTTTTTGGGTTATCCTAGGTTCTCTACACATATGCTGCTATGTATGATAATCTATGTATCTGTATTTGTGTATACCTGAATATACTTACTTACTTACCGACACCAACAGTGCTCTTTTCTGTCATGTCAGAGATCACAGTCATCCTATTGACTGGTCTTCTGCTAAAACTGTCTACCCTACTCCTAACTTTCACAGTCGCCGTCTGGTTGAATCCTCCCTTATACACAACTTTCTTTGTATGAATCTTAGTCGTGGTTTTGTCTCTGTAGATCTCCTTTCCCATTACATTGTAAAATGCTCCAAACTTCAGAACACCCGTGACTTAACGTGATTATTTTTTTTCTTTCTCCCTCTTCCCTTTTCCTCTTTCTCTTTTGGGTTTTCTTTCTTCTGCCTTGGGTGTTTGGTTCATTATTATTTTTCTCCCCCTCTGTGTTCTTGTTCCTACCCCTTGTGGGCCCCTAGCTCCCTTGTGGGCCCCTAGCTCTCCTCTGGGCCCCTAACTCCCTTGCAGTGCTCCTCTTTCTAAGTCTTTGACTGACTCCACTACTACATCTACCACTACCTCTATTCTTTCTTTCTTAGTACCTCTCTTGTCCCGTCCCTGTCTGCTTGCCTATATATACTCCCTCCTTCTCTCCTTTTTGTTACGAGAGTGTGCAACTGACAAGTGTACCAGTAGCACCAGAGACACACACAGGGAGAGGCATTCTTGAGCTTCCCCAGTGCTCGGGCTTAACGCCCGAAGCTGGGGTGTTGCTCTAAAAGTATCTTGCAGTGCTTGCTGCCTTTGCACCTCCTGACATCGTCTGCTGCTATGTAGCTGCCACACCCTTCCAGTCCAGTGTGGGCGGGGTTTGTGGCAGCCTAAGGTGCCTAGCTTCTTCCTCCGAGCCCCGTGGCGGCCTGGGGACAACTAGACTCAGACGACGAGGAGGTACATGTAACTCCTCTCATGGCAGACATTGGCCGGGCCACCTGTTGGAAAAGGCCCAGGCTGGGCGAATATACTGGCGAAACTATTACCTACCATCTCCTTTTTGTTAGTGTGACTTTGTAAATGGTCCAAGTTGGACCGGAACGTCGTGGTAAGCTCCTCTCTTCTATGTGTGGGTTATTTGTGTATTCTCTGGGAAGAGCTGGTCTGCTTGAAGAGTCTACAAGGCTGTCGAACTACATGGCTGCTTCAATGAACTTTGGTATGGGAGTTCCTACAGCACCTCATCAGGAATGCTCAGGCACAATCTCCTGGAGAGGGTTTCGGGGGTCAACGCCCCCGCGACTCGGTCTGAGACCAGGCCTCGTGGTGGAACATGGTCTGATCAACCAGGCTGTTGCTGCTAGCCGAACGCAAACTGACGTACGAACCACTGCCCGGCTGGTCAGGTGATGACTTTAGGGGCCTGTCCAGTGCCCTCTTGAAGACAGCCAAGGGTTTATTGGTAATCCCACTTATGTATGCTGGGAGGCAGTTGAAAAGTCTTTGGCGCCCCTGCTTTTCATTGGGGGGGATGCTGCATCTCCTGCTGAGTCTTTTGCTTTCATATGGAGTGATTTTCATGTGCAAGTTTGGTAGTAATCCCTCTAGGATTTTCCAAGTGTATATAATCATGTATCTGTCCTGCCTGCGTTCTATGGAGTACAGGCGGGGCCGGATTTAGAACTAGGGAAGGCCCGGGGCACTTTAGGTTTTGGGCCCTCAACATAGAAATTAAATTGAATTACTAATAAGGAATAAGCTAAAATGAATGATAAACAGCAGTTTTCGAAAAAAAATCTGTTAGGTTTCGAAGAAGACGTCTGATTTTATTTTTCTCAATTTTATTGACTTTAAGAATAACTTTGACTATAATTTTCAGTTTGTAATATATTCCATCTACACTATATAATAATTACCGATGTGTATTTATTTGTATCTTTGGTGTCACGCTTTCGGCATCCATCTATATATATTTTGTATATAATAATTTGCTAATGGACCGACCGACCGACCAACCAACTAGGAATTTAAGTTAAAATAGTGTAATTTATAAAAGGAAGAAATCAAAACAGTCTAACTTCAAGAAATTGATTCAATCCTCTTTTTGTAAAAATTAACCCTATTTGGGTGTCCCATAGCTCGATCGCTAGCGCACTCAGCTCACACTCTGAGGTCCGGAGATGGAGTCCTCGGTACGGCTGGAAAACATTAGGACGTGTTTCCATAAGATACCTGCTGTCCATGTTCACGCATCAGTATAACTTAGGTACCTGGGTGTTAGTCGACTGGTGTTTACCTGGAGTTAACCTGGAGAGGGTTTCTGGGGTCAACGCCCCCGCGGCTCGGTCTGAGACCAGGGTCTCATCCTGGGACAAAATTGACCTAATTTGTCCGAAATACTCTGCATAACATGGCCTGTATACCTTGTACATGTACTTGTAGAAATAAAGATATTATTATTATTGTTATTGTTATTATTATTATTATTATTATTATTATTATTATTATTATTATTATTATTATTATTATTATTATTATTATTATTATTATAAATATTATTATTATTATTATTATTATTATTATTATTATTATTATTATTATTATTATTTTTATTATTATTATTATTATTATTAGGAGTGGTCCAGCTTATAACGGCCAAGATAGGCTTCTTCACCTGTTTCTTAATTTTTAGTTAATTTACCATGGATCTTAAAGCACACTTCATATATTAACACTGTTATGGACGTACACCTCCAGGACACTTTAGTAAAATCATGCAACCCATTATAATTATAATATCCTCTCTTCTATGTGTGGGTTATTTGTGTATTGTTCCAATCACGGTATTGTGCCTATTTTTGTTATTTAAGGAACAGGATGGGAGCGAGTACTGTGCCTTGTGGAACAGAGCTTTTCACCGTAGCCGCCTCAGACTTTATTCTGTTTACTACTTCTCTTTGTGTTCTATTAGGAAATTATAGATCCATCTACCAACTTTTCGTGTTATTCATTTATCATGCATTTTTTTGTGCTATTACATCATGGTCACACTTTTCAAAGGCTTTTGCAAAGTCTGTTTATACTACATCTGCATTTTGTTTGTCTTTTCGAGCATCCAGGACCTTGTCATAGTGGTCCAGTAGTTGGGACAGACAGGAGCGACCTGCTCTAAACCCTTGTTGCCCAGGGTTGTGTAACTGATGGGTATCTAGATGAGTGGCGATCTAGCTTCTTAGAACCCTTTCAAAGACTTTTATGATATGGGACGTTAGTGCTATCGGTCTTTAGCTATGTCTGTAGTTCATAGTGTCTGTGGGATGACCCCTGTGTTGATGCTCCCTCCCTGCTGGTCAGGAACCCTGTCCATATATGTCTGTACCTCTATTATGTTGTGATCTGTGTGTATTGTTTTTGATACGGTTATATTCCATATCAAATCAACATTTTTAGTAAAGATGAGGTCTAGTGTATTTTTTAGTGTTGTTGACTATTATTTGCTGGTTTAAGGTGAATTTGGTGCAGAGATTTAATTGCTGAGCTGCCTCCTGGGGTGATCTCCGCTAAGACATTATTTGCTACATACTACCTCCATTTTAGGTGTCTCAAGTTGAAATCCCCCAGTAGCAAGATGTTTGGGGCAGGAGTTGGAAGATTTTCCAGACAAGATGTCACTTTTCAAAAGCTGTTCCTTGAATTGCTGAGAAGTTTCATCCAGAGGCAACTTCCCAGCACGTTTATTCAGGTATACACAAATACAGGTACATAGATTATACACAGCAGCATATGTGTAGAAAACCTTGGATAACCCAAAAAAGTTAAAGTGACTTATTTCCATTGGGATCCTTTACATACAACCACAATGACAAGGTTTTGCCAAAACTTCAATTACATCATTCGAGATGTTTAGTAGATCTGAGCAAATACGCGACTCTGTTGCCTGTTGAGTCTGTCGCATCTGAATAGGTTATAACCTGGGATCCATAATTCGTTGTCAAAATGATCCTTCATGTGGGTCTCTGTGAGAGCCACAAACAATGCATTTGACTCCGTGAGCAGTCCCTTGATATAAGGAATTTTGTTGTTTGTTGACGGCTTTAGACCCTGTATGTTTGCAAAGATAACTGTCGTCATGTTGATGGAATGTTGGGGTTATTTGTATATAACTTATTACATAACTGTTCAGTAGTTATAATTTAAGGCTGACTGAAATGTTCAGCTTAACTATGACTTTGTGTAAGTCTACTAGACATGTAATTAATCCAGTATCAACTATATACTTTCCTTAGAGAAATAAAAACTATCATGATCATATCCTAGGGAGAGGCTTATGATCCAAGGTATTGGGCTTACCTTAAATTTTCGTGAATCAAACCTCATTGCCTTCTTTTCCCCAAGTTGATATGTAACCCCTATAGGTTTAGTGAACCTCTCACGAATATAATAAAAATATAATTATAGGGGAACGCTAAACCCCTAAAAATTATAGAGCCTGAGGGAATAGGAGGTAATGAGGTTTGATCCATGGAAGGGAACAAGAGCTATACACCAACATCAACGCACCCTCCCCCCCTCTCCACAGTTTTATTAAAGTGTGAAGACAGTCAAAATGACTTGAAATTCACCAGACTGCTATTATAGTCCTAGTGATAGATGAATTATAGTATCACATATAATGTACAGTACTTTACCTGGAGAGGGTTTCGGAGGTCAACGCTCCCGCGGCTCGGTTTGAGACCAAGCCTAGTGGTGGATCAGGGTCTGATCAACAAGGCTGTTACTGTTGGCCACACGCATCCCAACGTACGAACCACAACCCGGTTGGTCAGGTACTGACTTTAGGTGGCTGTCCAATGCCTTCTTGAATACAGCCAGGGGTCTATTAAGAATTAGAACTTTATTTTGACACGATACAAGATACATGGTTGTACAAAGGAATATAATAGTTGGGTGTACATGCCAAAAGCCCCTTTGTTTGCAGAGCATTTCTGGCAAACCTAATATTAACTTAAGATTACTAAGGCAATAGCAGATAAATGTATGGACATTTGTTGAGTTACAGTGAGTACAGGAACAATTTAAAACAATTTACAAAATGGCATTGTTACAATTTAGTATTACTTAAGACACTGAAATTTAAGCATCCTAATTTTGGGGTAGCGATATATAGTGGGTAGTGATATATAGTGATGAAGTTGAATTAAGTTTAAGTAGCATTATATTAGAAGTTTTTTGTATAGCTTTTGAGTCGCTAATAGGTATTGAGTTAGGGTTGTCTGATTAATTTTGGGTGATCATGTGATTTCTAAGTAGAGCCTTAAATTGATTTGCAGGCAGCAGGGGTCCTTTACTGTTGTGGAAACTTTTTTGAGTCGCTCAAGTTCCCTAGGGTAAGTGAGCCATATGAACCCATACACCCACCGAAACAACAACACACACATTCAAGTTGGCGGAGGTAGAGAAATTGCACATATTAATTGATAGATTTACTTTCCTAGGAGGGTCTAGGTAAGTCTGTACAGTTAGTAACTAATATTAGGATTATTGAGGCAACTTTAGATATTAATAATGTAGCTCTAGCACCTTAACATAGGTAGTTTTAGGGCCCAATAGACGAACATTGGGTTATATAGGCCAAAGAGAAATGCCAATCCCATGCTGAGGTCAAGCAGTGTGGGACTCACGACGCATGACCTGCATCCTTCTCAGACCAGACTTCAACAAGTGAATAAGTGCTGCGACAAGGGCAGCATTCCCCACATGACTTCCAACATCTGTCCTGGGGACTCGGAGGAGACATCCCGAAGTACTGTGGATATCTTTCTCCATCCAGACCCATTACAGTAAGAATATAACTTCCTTTCTCTCAGTATCTGGCCAGTTTTCTGGGGGAAACGTTAGTGAGTTTATCTGTGGGTCTCGAGCAGACGGACGCTATTACATTGGTATGTACCAGAGTCATCTCTTAAGTTCAAGTCTGGAAGCTATTGTCCCATACTGCTTAGATAGTGCTTAGAGGATAACCCCCTTTGAGTTTGGGATTTCTGAGTTTAGTGCAAGACACTAATACCATTTGAATTCTTGCAGATTAAGGTCCTTCCCTACACATAGTGTTTGGAGGGGGTTATAGCTTAAGGAGATTGGAAGACTAGGAGACATTTCTACTCCATCAAGTAAGTTCACCCCTTTTTTTAGTCGTGCATGTAGGTGGGGAATTCTTTCAGCTGCAGTGAGTTGGGTTATTAAAGATTTAAGGTGATTCGCTGTGGTTGAGCCCCATGCACAAATACCATAGGTGATGTAAGGGTAAATGAGAGAGTGACACAGAGCTAGAAGAGCTGATTGGGGTACATAGTACCGCATCTTTGAAAGGATGCCTACTGTTTTGAAGACTTTCTTGGATATATGTTGTATGTGGGTCTGGAATTTGAACCCACAGAGGTGGAGACCTAGAAATTTGCCCTCTGTGAGTCTAGAAATGGGTGAATCATTATTACAACCTCAGGTTCAATGGCCTGTTAACCTGAGTGTAAAAGGGAGCTTGGAGCAAAGAAACACAGTAGAAAATGCTTTGAATTTGTATTTCCTTCAAGCAGTTATGAATATATAAGACTTTTGACTTTTCCTTCACCAAGTAAATAACAAAGGGCTTTTTTACACATATGTACACTATATACAAAGGAGTAGTGTTTAGTGCATGCCACAGTTGTTAGGCTAACAGCAGCCAAAAGACAGACAACTTTCCACAACCAGCTCTATGCAGGAATTCCAATGACAAACCGCGAGTGGTATCCACGTCACCTTTGTCATTGTTAAACTCGCATTTTAATTGGCTGAACAGAGTCGTTGATTTGATGATGGGGCCCCATCGCCAAACCCTTAACGATGGTTCGCTGGTTGGAGGAGCCATGTGGGTGTGTTTAACATGCTCCGAATAAAGGTTACATACTCTTGCATGCAACACCCCCACCCCAAGAGGGCTCAGGACTAGGCTTCCACCTTAAATAGGTAGAGTGCCGCCATGGCACATTATAATAATGGGACAGCCTTTCCCCTCAACCATCCCGCTCATTAGTTAAAGCTAAACTTTTCTTGAGACATAAAGTCCAGCTTTAAACTTAATAGTGAGATAGCAGACGGTAGAGCTAGCGTAGGTCCAAGTTGCCTGCGGTCGGTAGCAGGGCACCCCCACTAAAAAAAA